>CABFWB010001590.1:52810-102515 GCA_902151455.1 Timema bartmani
CCTATAAGCTATTTATAGTGATCATCCCCTTAATTTTTTATGATAGTTAGATACCTCTATAAAATAATCTTTGACGTGGTCTTCCACCGACAACATTTTGAAAATTGAATTATTTCAGAAACTATTCTATTTGGGGTGGTCCTCGACTGAAAATTCTTCAAAATTACATGCATCTAGAAGCTATTTGGAGTTGTCTTCCCCTAGACATTTTTGAAATTTGGATGACCTTGGAAGCTATTTAGAGCTTTCCTCCTCTGACTTTTTCTGCCAGTTAGATACCTCTAGTCTAGTAGTTATTTGGAGCGGTCTTCTCTGGCAAATTTTTGACAATATAATGCATCTAGGAGTAATTTGGAGTTTGATTTAAGGACATTTTTCAGCTTCATATTCGATTATATCGACGGATTTGAAATATATCTGGAGGGGTTTATTCCAGGGGGGCGGAGTCTCCCACAGTTCCGCCGCTCTTCTGTCCACACATACGCTATATTCGGGATTCGTGGACGAACTGCTCTCAAGTCTTCATTGATGTGTGGTAGTCTACTGCCTCTATGCAGAACAAGGTTCGTTACTCGCTATGCACGACAAATATTCTTACATGAAAACAAATATTTTTTCCACACTTGCCTGAGTCATGTCGAAAATTGAATAAACGTGGACGAATAACGAACGTGTGGACTTTGATTAAAAGGTGTCTGCTCCAAAAAAGTTTAAAAAATATTATAATTTATCTGTGTTGCATTTTCTTTCTAAAATTTTAAATTTAATTTTTGTTTTTTATTAGTTTTCTAACTTTCATAAGGGGGTCAACTGACCCTTTGACCCCCCCCTGAATCCGCACCTGATTTC
Source organism: Timema bartmani (assembly GCA_902151455.1). NCBI lineage: Eukaryota > Metazoa > Arthropoda > Insecta > Phasmatodea > Timematidae > Timema > Timema bartmani. The sequence goes on from CABFWB010001590.1 coordinate 53,660, forward strand.
ACAACTTTCTTACCACTGCCACAAAAAGTTTATAGGTTGACATTGCATTCGTACTTATATATAGCCATATAATAAATCAGCATACTTATGAATACTTCAACAAATATATGTTACCACCTTTGTGAATCCTCAGAATGTGTCTCACAGTGAAAGAAAGAAAACTGTTAGTAAATATTTTACTATTGCTATCAGTATAAGTAATTACATTTGAATACGTAACATTCTCACTCAAGGTTAGTAAACATTACTGTCCTTGAAGATACATAGATCGGGTAGTTTCATTTTTTAATTTGTTTTGTGACATGTTTAGTAAGATAATTATTTGAATGACCTAATTTAAGGAGTGTGATGTAGGTTATAGCTTAGAGAAAGTTCATCCACAATAGCATGGAGAGAAGACAGGAAAACTGCAGTCAAATTATCATGTGAGAAAACACTAACAGCTTACCCCGTGGGGATTTGAACCTTAACCTCCACATCAACGTCAGACAATTGCGATGCCCTCTAGCCCTCTTAGTCACCGATTAATGTAGTATAAATAGTCTTTGGGGGCGTTCAAGTATTACTTATGCACATTTTTTGCCATTTTGAAGATAACATTAGAATGGACCTGAAAGAGATAGGGTGTAATGATGTGGACTGGATAGAACTAGCTCAAGATAGGAATATGGTGTAATGAGGTGGTCTGAATAGAACTAGCTCAAGATAGGGATAGGTGGCATACTTTTTCTAAGTACGGCATTTAACTTTCGAGTTCCTAATACCAAAATATCAATGATCAAATAATATTATGTTAAATAAGCCAAAGCCTATAATTCGACAATAATCTATATACTCACGATACTGGGATGTCAGGTGTTATAGCCTAAACCCATTGCAATCATTTTCATAGAAAACTGAGGGAAAAAAATAGTGGTGGTTAAAAGTGCTACTTTAAAATAGCTACATAAGTATTTTCCTGAAATGAGGATGTGAGTTAGGGAAAATGTACTAAATGGAACCGGTTGGGATAGTGAAATCCGGTCTCAAGGATCGGTTATAAAAAGAAACATATAATGTGACTAGCTTACTGACTTAATTTAACATACTAATTAGGAGGAAATTAAACAAACTGTATTCTTTGGTTCATCCCACCCATGCTCTACAAACTGTGACAACCAGGTTATTATGTATTTTAAACACTACATACTTCTCCAATAAACATAATAATTAACTCATTAGAAAAATAAACATAAAAATTACACATTTAAAGTTTTTTCTTAGAATATTGACTATAAATAACGACGACCTTGTCTGTCTTTGTGTACATTATTGCTATCGTATGTTTTTACAACCATAACAGCTCCTCTTTGTTGGAAGCTGCTAACATTGCTCAAGCTTCCTTGAGCAACGCGTACCAGGATGGCCACGTGCGGCCTCCAATATCCTGCACCTAACTAACCTATCACAAAAACACCACCCAACTGCTTCGGTGGCCGCATCGTCTAACGTGCTACTCTCACACTAGACTAGAATATCGATGACGGGGAGATCAAGGTTCGAATCTCGGTCGGGTGTACTGAGGGTGTTTTTTTCCAAAATAGTTTTCCATTCTCCCTCTACGCAAATGCATGTATACTTCCTTGAAATATAACCTTCCTAATCCCTAAAAATCATTAGAGTAATTAGTACATAAGCATATAATCTGAACGGGTAGTAAGACGTGGTGCTAAAAAAAATACCCAGCCCCGTCCCTTAATGCACAAGTAGGCGCCATATTTAAAAATGGCTACCAAGGGTGAACGGGTTGAAAACTGAGGTGTCTTCCTTCATAAAATACACTATTTCGGCATCTAATTCGTATGATAAAAAATGGGCTTTTATAAAAAAAATATACCTAACTAATATCCCTGTCAGAGTAAATAACGAGGAAAGCATTATTTTATCAAATATATGAGGGGATCAGTGGGCAAAGAATCTTCAGTGCATAAATTTGAACTAACTTTTGCTATCTGAACCAGAGTCCTTTACAACAGACGAGGTTCTCACCTTTGCCCACGTGCCCGCTGATGTAAGTCTATATAAGCTATTTGAGTATACAGCCTGAGTATTGATTTAAATTTTTAATTGATCTTGTTAGTGCAAATCAAACCTCTTTTTTTTAGTTTAAAATGTGAATGTTATCTTATACGTTTTTGTAATCGACTGTCTCATAAAAGTTTAAAATACAAATATACTATCCTGTTTTATTATTAACTAATCAATTATTCTCAAGATAACTGCGTCACAGTTTGAATTAATTATTCATGGTTCAAATGTCATTTATTGAGCAGTAATATCTTATGGCAACTAACCTACTAAACGGTGTTTCCTGTTTTCCTTGTACAATGTTGATTCACCTCCCCTAATTTATGCCACTTCAGAAGGTCATCGAGGCTCAAAGCTACATCTGCTCGGTAAGAAGTTAATTAGGGATAAAACAGGAAATTATGTCTGCAAATTATTCAGTAATTAGTAAATCCACTTAGCTCGAAATAGTTCATCAAATATTTAGTACCCCGAGTTTAAATGTTTGGTCTCACGGTTAGAGTGAATGACACCTGACCCAATAGACCTGAAACCAGTTGAAACTAATAATGGTAATTTAAATTAACAATGTACTCAACCGTGGGCATGATAGTTGGGACGATTGGATTGAATCCCGGTGGATTCTAATATTTAGTTTTCACGTGGTTCGAAATCAAGTGAAATACGGGTGATTCGGAGCTTACTGCAAGTGCGGTTCATGGTGATTAACCACTTTGTGTTAAGTGTTTGGTTTATGATTTTTCACACATAATAGTTGTCCATCCTCCCTTTCGGTTAGTGCTGGTACAATCATTCTTATACAGCTTAACCTTTGTTTTTTGTTTGATTTAATTTTAGTACCGAAAAGGCTATGTTTGTACTAGATTACCTAATTCTTATCGTATGGGCAAGGATCAATCCCTGATTGGACTAACTTAGAGCTGCAAAATGTGGGCTTTCATCTTCTCTACAAGAGAGTGCTGGCACATTCACTTAAAACAAATCCATCTCGTTTTATTGTATTAAGTAAAAAAAATTGCTACAGGCTTGTTTAAAGAAAAAAAAATCTCTTCCTGACTAAGAGTCAAGAGATCAAAATTTAATTTCAGTTTGGAATGATAGTGAAATATTTTTCCAATATATGTTTTCCATCTTCTAACAAAGCGAATTCTCTCAAATTTCTTTTGACTTTAAACTCCTCCTACTGTTTCCTTGTACTTAATAGTTTAAGTTACAGATAGTCCGAAAAGGGGGTCAAAGATATGATACCCAAATAATAGTAGTAAAAACTAATAAAATAACCAAATCCTAATAGCCTTGTGTTGAAATTGTCAATTAAAAAAACCCGCTTAACTCCATCAGCGGGGAATTTATTACCGGGCTCAGAGTGTGAGCCATCATGCTACGCTGTGGTCCACCTGCCGATAGCTGGGCATTTCTCATTAAATGATTTCTCATGCTCTGATGCTACTTCTAGTTAGAAATTGAGAAATATTTCTCAAATAATATTTTATTTAGAGACTTCCATTTTGATGGTCCAATTTTCTAATAGACTGTAATACCATTGATGGAAATAGCAGGGTTCAAAAACCGGTCGGCTGTACTGAAGGTGTTTCTCTTAAATGATTTCCCACAATCTCACCACGTAAATACGGTTGCATTTCCTCTAAATTCTACCTTTCTCACATTTATATCCCGTAGCCCTAATGAGAAGTGAGACGTGATAAAAATAAATGAGAGCTGTCAATATAAAATAGACATCACATGGCTATGGGCATGTGAAAATATATTTATTTGGTAGTTTTTTTTAACTGTGAATAAAATGTCCATATCAGTATCGTGTCGTGGAGTGTTGCCAGGATAAGTAGAGCTTGTTAAATTGTACCTGTGATATGTTCTCGCCTACTTGGTCCCCACTTGTCAAATCATGCATAGTGTTAGCTCTACTTCCCATGGGAAATACACCTTAGTTGATACCTGATCAATGATAGTTATATCAGTAGTACGTACGCCCACCTGTAACAGCTCGAGGATAGGTCGATATAAATAACTCTGGCCTCTGATTGGTTGCTATATTATATCGAATGATGAGAACATATTTTTTTAGCTCAACGTCTTACTATCCGTTTGGGTTGTACGCCCTTGCACTAATAACACTAATGTTTTAGGGATTAGGAAGGTTTAATTGAAAGGAAGTGCACACACATTTGCGTGGAAGAAGAGGGGAAAACCATTTAGGAAAACCACCCTCTGTGCGCCCGTTCGGGAATAAACCCATTTCCCCCCGTCTTCGATAGTCTAGTATAACACGAGAGTAGCGCGTTAGACAACGCGGCCACCGAAGCGAGTCATGAGAACATATTACAGGTACAGTTTACATTAGCTCTGATTACCCTGGTGACACTCCATGACACTACACTGGTAAAGCTGTCTTGAAATCCACCTCAGTGACCACATGGTCTAAGGTATCACTCTCACAAAAAATTAGACTGCTGATGACAAGGAGGTTGAGGTTCTAATCCTTGTTGGGTGTACCAAGAGTAGTTTTTCCTAAATGATTTCCTACTCTCCATCCATGCAAATGCTATTACACTTCCTCTAAGGTTAACCTTCCTCATCCATAGATCATAAGCCTAAGTAACACGGGGTGATTTAAAAAATATATATGTCTTGAACAGATTGTAATAATGGTTTATTGACAAGAAACTTTCACCTTTGATTTTAAGGAAGCTATAATTTAGAGGAATCTCCCCGCCAATTATAATATCTCAAGTTGAAATCACCAAATAAATAAAATTTTAAAGTATATTAAAATTAAACGTATGGCAGTCATAATTAAAAAAGGTGATTCACTATATTTGTCTCACGGTCATAACAACTTACAGCTTCTATCAGCTGTGAAAACTATAGAACCCATGACTTGGCATACGTGTGATGAAAGTACAGTCCAATAATAATTATAGGGAAGGGCTTTATTCAATAGGTAGAAAAGATAATAGATCTACTTTCATATGTTAATACGTCAATTTGTGTAATCTACAACTGTCACTTTTGATAGATATTATCAAAACCTCTAAAATAACACTAATAATTTGGTAAACTGTAATAATTTTGGCCACAAAAAAAATGACTCATTTTTAAAAGGCTCTTTCTATGGAAAATGAACTGTAAATATAATACAGCCATAAAATTTCAGATAATTTAGTCCTATTATAGGATTATACAAATGATGTAATAACATGTAAAGCCTTCTCTCTTCAAGACCAGTTAATTTATTTGCGAGACACCCTATTATAATTAAATACGAGAGATCAACAGCCATGACCTTTCTCATTCCCGTGACCATGTGGTAAGAGAGGTAGTCTAAAAGACAAATAAGGTAATGTACCTTTATTCGACGCCCAGAAGAATGTATTATTTGTGGATCAGTTCATATATTTGTCTAATTCCTGGCGCTAAGATTAGTTCTTTAGTATTAGGTGAGCTTTCTTAGATACAATTATTTTGTAAGTCGTATTTTCAAGTATTATTCTACTCACTTTAGTAGGCACATCCGTGTGATGGCTATTAATGGCTTAGCTAAAACTGTAACCATCTTTGGTGGCCCCTTGGTCTAAGGCACTACTCTTGCAGTAGACTAGACTGCCGATGACGGGGAGATCGAGGTTCGAATCTCGGTCGGGTGTACTGAGGGTGTTTTTTCCCAAAAATTGTTTACCACTCTCCCTCCACGACAATGCGGGTACACTTCCTATGAATATAACCCTCTTCATTCCTAAAACCATTAGTTAGCTTAGTTAGAAGATAAGCGTATAACCGAACGGGTAGTAAAAAGTTGTGCCAAAAAAAACTAAAACTGGAACCACGTGGGCTAAGGTGTCAACTTTGCCTGATCTGGTTTGTCAATAATGGAGAGGTCGGGTTTCTAATCCCTACTGGGTATACTGAAGATGATTTTGATAATATTGTTTTATTTATATACCTGACTTAACAGCCAAACTTTGGGAAGCGGTTGGGGAGATAAAAACTAACTCAAAATACCCGGTGGAGACTGACTCGTTTTTGCTTCCTTTTCGAGCAAACAGCAAAAAACTATATAAAAACACGTTTTTCTGTATAAAAAGTTAAATAACTCTAAATATCTTATGTTCATCAAAAAACACCTTTGTATAAAAAAGGTGCAACATTTTTCATTAAAATGGCCCTTCAATTGCTCCAAACATTTGCTTAGTTTATTAGGAATCTGGTATTAAATAACCAATTAGATACATTGGGAAGGCCATCAACAAACCACGTTATTATTTATCTAAAAGCATGAAATAAGTTTAAAAATATAAAGTAAAAAAAAATGGCGTGGAAAGTATTACACAATTTTATATTTCCTTTAAATGTACATTTTAACAATATTGTTATTTGTTGACTACACTATTAATTACTTTCAATAATTAGGCCTACAAAAAAGGATAACTCAAGCTTGCGAAGAAACAACATACACGTAATGTTGGTCAGCCACTCATGCTGTCATTGATTGGTGCACCACTGGTCCCTGGGCTGGAGGTCAACATTTTGAAGAAAATGTATAAATTAAGTGATGGATTAAATATTTTGATTTTTGCTCAAAAAAAGGAAGCGAGAACTGACTAAGCTCTAAAAGCTAATGAATTAGTTTTCCAATTCTCTAACACTTCCCAAAGTTTTGCAGCGTAATCTGGGAACATTTTGTGTGTATATATATTATGTCCATCGTCAAATTAAATTGTATCATGCTATAAAATATGTAAACATACAAGCCAATTTTCGTAGGAACAATACAAATATATTTATTTTGCGGCCAAAATTGATAATATTTTACATTATTAATGTTATTTTATAAGTATTGATAATATATTATATCAAAAGGGAAAGCTGTAGGTATATATTATATATATAATGTGTTTTAGCACTTATATAATTATATATATTGATTTAGTCTAAGCACTAATATATATATAAATTTTATGATAAATACAACCCCCAAAAATCGAATCAATAATTTGTCACTAAGTTAATGAGATTCAACTTTATTTTAAAGTAGAACATTTTCATCTCTACTCTGGACTCGAACATTGTGCACTAAAATCAATTTAAAATGTCACTACCAGCTGAACTAAAGTGTCAGCCGTCAAATGATATCATTGGGACAATAAAACATGTTATCTCAACAAACTAGATCATTTGTATTTATATCCTTCTAATAGTAATCCAAGTTTCCACATTTCAAGTGCAGTTGTATACCTGTTATGCTGAAAAACACCGGTCGAACGCCACGATCTAAGCCCCTACCCAATTAGTTCTCGCTGTTGGCTAATGAGGTAGAGAACCAACCAGTCCACCGTCCTGTCTGTTTCTCTGTACAACGAACGTTGTTGGTATTTGCACAACGACATAACCAACACTCACTTGATAAACAAAGTAAACAAAGAAAGGAAGGAATAGCTTGTCGCACCCGCAGGTGATGTACACGTGGTCACAACATCAATCAGGGAGTTGAACCGAAATATTTATCGGTTCTTGTTCTTGTTCCGATTCTCCAAACAAATATTTTAAGGTTACGGTTCTGGTTCCGTATAGATAAATATAAATGTGTTTGTTCTTTTCAGTTCTTATTAAAGTACCAGTAGGCCTACTGGTTACTGTTATTTACATTTTTTATTTAATATAGGGTTGCTAGATTTTTGCTAGGGCAAATCAGGACGAAAAAAATCACAATTTTATTTCAATTTTTAAGACATATTAAATAAATGCCTTTTACATATTACAAAAAAAAGAAAACAGCAGCGTTAATAATTTAATAATTTAATTTAAAATAAAAGACAAGCTTAAAAGTTTACTTATATTTGCGATAAGATTTTGCCTCCTGAATTTACACTTTTTTTCTGAATGTTTAGAGCTTTAACATTGTAAATTATTAAATTTAATATATAAGTTAATTTCAGAACCACGAAACAAACATATCCTTGCATTTACACTTACACTCTCACAATGGTGCTATGACGTACAAATTCAAATGTAATCATTAGACTTATAGAATAGACGGGACTTTCCCTAATTGTGTAATACTTATCCATACCAACCTGACAAAAATAATGTTACTAGGTCCCCTACATCACCGATTGTGGGGTAAAAGAGAACAAAACAAAAAAGTTAAAAACCGAGACAATCATGTGTCCGGAAGTGGTCTTTCAGGACACCGGGCCTATCATCTAAAACACGGGACAGTCCCGAAAAATCGGGACTTTGGCAACCCTATTTAATAATAATTCTACCGTTATAAAATTCGTGTTTAGAAACATGTTTTTTTGTTTACAAAAAAAATAAAATTATTATTTTATAAGAAATACTAAATACATTGACCAAAATTCCTTAGAAAATGGAAAATAGAGTATTTAAAAATAATATTACGTTAAAGAAAGGAGGGCATAAAATGTAATTATAAAAAAAAATTATAAAAATGTAGAACCTGAACCGACAAGAGCATTTATGAACCTAAAAATATATCGATTTCAATTCCTGTTCCAGTTCTTAAGCAATTTATATTTTGGGTTCTTGTTCCGGTGCTGGTTCCTTAAAAAAAACTTGTAATTTAGGTGATGGTATTTGGTTCCGGTTTGACTCCTTGCTATTTAGTCTAGTTTGTCAGTGATGGAGAGGTTGGGATTAAAATTCCGGCTGGGTGTATTGAAGATGTTTTGTTACTGAATAGTTACAAATTCTCTTGCCACTCAAATGTGGATACATTTCATCTAAATTTCTCCCTTCCTCACCTCTAACACACTAGAGTAGTTAATATGTATAGCATGAACGGATAGTAAGACGCAGAATAAATAAAATCTGTGCTAATCCATCCTAATATAATTTGTCATTGTGATTTACTTTCGGCTAGAGCTATTCATACATTTTAATTACGCTAATGTGCTAGGGATGAGGAATTCTACCCAAATTTGAGTGGAAACCAATAAAGAAAAACCAGTGTCAGTACACTGCAGCGGGATTCAAACCCCAGTGTAGCATGTAAACCAAAGTTTTAGAACCAAGCCCGGTGCTGTCTGTCGAGTTAAAGTTGTCACGAGGAGAGAGTATGTTGTGTGTGTATCTGCTTAAAAGCTATCGTTAGTTCTAAGAAATCCCACCAGGCTCTGTAGTCTACTGTCATATGTTTCTCATAGCATTGTTCAGTAACAATAGCGGGTCAAATATATACTTGATTTTTATATTGAGTATTTTAATTTCGAATTAAATTAATCAAAGACAGTAAGAAACGTTATGTAAATAGAGCATCTTATTATACAAAGTTGCAGATTAGAATCCAATATAGATTGTTAGCTCATCTTAGGCGCTTTATAGTTATTTTCTTTAATTTTTAAATATATTTACCCCACGTCTTATTAGCGGGACGCTTAATCCGCATTTAATTACAATAATCCCCTTCAGGGGACGCATGTTCTAAGGCGCTAGTCTCACAATAGATTAGACTGCCGAAGATGGGGAGATATGGGTTCGATCCCAGTCGGGTGCACTGAGGATGTTTTTCCCTAAATTATTTTCCATTTTACCTCCATACAAATGGGGGTGTACTTCCTATAAATTAATCCTTCATAATCCCTAACACATTAGTGTAATTAGTACATAGGTGTGTAGTAAGTAAGACACGGTGAACCACTTCGGTGGTCTATCGCACTAATCTCGTGTTGAACTAGGCTGACAAAGACGGGGAGATAAGGTTTCAATCCCAGTCGGGTGCACTGAGGGGGATTTTCTTAATAATTTTCCACTTTCCTTCCACGCAAATGTTGGTGCATTTCTTATAAATTGAGCCTTCATAATCCCTAACCTATTAGTGTAATTAGTACATAGGCGTGTAGCCCGAAAGGGTAGTAAGACGCGGTGCTAAAGAGAGAGAAAAAGACACGGCGCAAAAAAACAAAACAATAATAGGATAGTAATGATGATTCATTGTTTGTTGGAGGAAACGAACCCGTATTTGCTTGGAGGTAGATTTGGAAACTATTCTCAATGAATCTATCTGGGATTCTAACCACGATATCCCTGCCACCGGATTACCAGACCGTATGAGCTGGACGCCATATCCCGTTGGTGCAGGTAACTGACTGATACGTCAGTCAAGATACTGAGTGAAGCCGTACAAGACGTTCTGAATTTGCAGCAAGCAATTATCTGTTAACTAGCCTTGAATGGCAAATCCAAGGATTAGTAGAGCATAAACACGAGTCCCAAGTTGCATCACAACAAATTGCAGATTAGTAACGTGTGCAGGTTGCAACCAACAAACCTGTTTCACTCCTTCACTAAGAGTGAACCACAAACCCTTTTAGAACAGGTTCAGAAGTTAGATGCTTACATCACACCGCATCACATTTTTTTCTGGATTGCACGATTTAATTTTGGTGTTTGATGGGGCATCATGGATTTGAGGAAAATAAACAATGAACATGAAGAGAGATTTTTTCAAGAAGTTTTTATTTTTAAAATGATATATAGTTAAATAAACTTTATAGGAGGAGCTATCAAAAAATCTTGCAGATGGTAAAATAGGAAATAAATGTTAGCAAAACATGTTAAAATATACCGACTAGTAATTGGGGATTAAGCACAATAAAAATAGATAACTAACCACAAATAAAAAGTAAAATACATGCAAAATCAAGATTATATTTGGTTAGCAATTTTAGTTCAAGTACAGTTCAGTTCATAGAAGTATTCATTAAGTCCGTAGGAATAAATTCGATGGTTACCAATTATTATTAAGAACGTAGGTCTTAATTATGTACAGTAATAAAACAAGTTTTATTAATTTTATAGCTTACATCAATGATTCAGTCCTCCAACATGACCTCTTTTGAGCCTTGCAAGCAGACAACCTCCATCTAATAAATAAATCTTGAAAATAACCTGTTCCCCTGATTGTCTACAATCTTCAGCTTCGGGGATGTGCACAAAATCTAGAAATCTAAAACATAATAAAAATGTAATGACATAATGATTTAGATAGAAAGGAACCTTTTTGACAATAAAAAAAAGTACTTAGCCATTTTCCCTATATATATTCATCAAGTCACTTTTGATTAATAATATCAAAACCATACCTATAAGCTAATACTACAGTTTTATTTTTTACTCTTAGCACCACGTCATACTACCCGTTCGGGTTGTACAATACACTTACGTACTAATTACGCAAATGAGTTTAGTAATTAGGAATATTATATTTAGAAGAATTGTACCCGCACTTGCGTGGAGGGAGAGTGAGTGGAAAACCATTTTGAAAAAACTACCCTCAGTACACCTGACCGAAATTCGAACCTCGATCTCCCCATCATCGACGGTCTAGTCTACTGAGAAAGTAGCGCGTTAGACCATGAGGCCATCGAAGCGGGTGCTAATTTCACTAATATACAGTAGTAAAATGTTATCTTTGTTAATCACAAAAGAATATGGTTTTACTTTTTAAAAGTTTATTTTTATTAGAGAATAAAGCGTTAATCTATTTTGGTCCTGTTTTATTGTGACATTGAAGTCGGGGTTCGAATCTTGACCAAGTATACTGGAGTGATGTTTCCTAAATAATGTCCCACTTCCCCCCCCCTTTTTCCTAACGCAAATGTGGGGGAATTCAATTTAAATTCTATCTTCCTCAGCCCTATCCCATTAGTGGGAATATGAAGGTAGCTCAGACGAGTATTAAGACTGGTGCACATGAGAGAGTTTGAACCAATGGTCACGTGGTCCAAAGAGTCAGTAATCAATAGACTTCAGTGGTATAATTGTCTAAGAAGTCATTCTCACAATAGTTTGGGCTGCTGATGATGGAGAGGTTGGAGTTCTCTAATCCCAGTTGAGTGTACAGAGGGTGGTTTTGCTAAATGATTTAACACACACTCTTTTCATGCAAATTTGGGCACATTTCCTCAAAATGAATCTCTTTCTCATCTCTAAAACACTATTAGATTGATTAATATGTATGGGTATAGTTAAAACGCGTTATAATAAGTGGTATTATACCGGGATTCGAACCAAAATCTCTCAAGGTATGTAGTATAATGTTCGAAGGACATCTAAACCATCTTAACCATCATCTGTGTACCCACGGTTGCCACTATTTTCTTAAAATCTAAATTCTTTACTTATTTCAGTTTTTCCAGGAAAGGAACTCGCATTTTTACAGACACCTATAGTAATATAATGGTTACCTGGTGGTCTAGGGGTAAGGTGTCAGACTTCTGTGCTGAGGGTCCGGGGTTCAATCCTCGGTCCCGGCACAGATTTATCTGATTGCCAAACCCTTCCTTCACCTCTGACAAGATGTGTATTAATCACAACTTGTGAATGTGAGGAATGCCAGGCCTCTACCGTGGTTCGGATTCCACGTTAAACTGTAGGTCCTCCATTTCATCTCACAATCACCCTACCATTGCACATTAGCGTAAGTGCGTATAACCCGAATGGGTAGTAAGACGCGGTGCTAATAATAATAATAATAATAATAATNCCCTCATTTAAAAATGGAAAGTCCAAACCAATACACTGGTTCTTACAGCTTCAAGAATATTCCTTTGACATACAACACAGACCAGAACGAGAAAACGATCTCCTGGACGCTTTATCTAGGAGCCCCCGAAGACACGGAGCCTTTCATTAACGTGCCAGAAAGTGACAGAATGATGTGTCCACAGCCTGAGAGAGGTCTATACAATAAACACACCTTGTTACAGGTGCCACGCAGATAAACACTTCCAAACAAGATCAGACCAACGCAACGAACATATGAGAACACCCAAAAAATTGTATGAGAATTTAAGAAAGAAGACTAGATGCTGAAATCCTATCGGATGGGACAATAAAAGCTCTAATTGAAAATATAAACACTCTACGCACAGGACCTGTTCTACCAGGAGCTTCCAGAAGAAAGATGGAGACTCTTAGTCTCCTCCCCCCCCCCAAAAAAAAATAATTAAAATATTCCTAGAACCCGATTGCAGCGCAACCTACCTGGTCCAATTGTGAATCTAAACCATCCACGGACCCACTCAAACACACACAAAAAATTTCATCATAATCGGTCCAGCCGTTTAGGAGGAGTTCAGTGACATACACACGTACAGAAGAATTATATATATTAAGAGTTATTTCCGAATTTTTTCAGACTAAGACATTAAAATATTATCTGTTTTTTTCCACCGGTTCTTCCTCTATGTGGTAACATGGCTTCCGTGTACGTTCTATGGTTTGTACAGTACATCGATGTATTCTACAATAGTGAAGTCTGGTGTGTATAACGGGCTTTACACTGCACGACTGTCATTTACACCCTTCCTGCCCTCACTAAACAAAGTTAAGGGGTAGAAATAATGTGGAAACGATCCTCTGTTGAGCCAATTAATTGAATATCGCTGAGGGTGAGTTTATCTAGGGTGATTGTTTGATCAGGAGTAAGGGGAGGGCTGTTAAATATGGAACAATATCACGCAATCTGCTTACACTTAAAAATCTTGTGATGCATTAATAAACAATAATATTATTATTGCAAGCCTTTGTTTATTATTTTTTTTACAGAATACTTATAATAGTTACATTTTTAAGCACATTTCTCAATATTTCTGAAACTCACTTTAAATTTCTGCATCACAAACTAACATCATTTACATAAACAGTAGTATAATAAAAATTAACAAGGAGCTTTTAGAAAATACAAACATGTTTTTAGCGGCCTACATTGATATAATTTTTCTTCATTATTATTACAATTTTATAGGAATGATATTATCTATGAAGAGTAACAATATTGCAGTTTACTTGCATTTTCGTCTAGATATCTTAACATTGTTTTAGGATCTTTTATAACTGTCAAAAAAGCACCTTCCTATCAAAATAATATTATATTCTTTATTCAGTCTGATTTAAATAGGAAGGAACTATTAATTTTAAAATCACACATACCTAGCCAAGTGTAATTAGTACATAGGCGTATAACCTGAACAGGTAGTAAGACGCAATGCTCAAAAAAATTGGACATACTGGGTATCTAACATGAACATTTAATTCAGTGGGTAAACGAATTACCTACCGACAGAGCTTTATTGCTGATTGACGGTCGGGGGACTAGGAGAGTGGGAAAAGGAAGGAGGTATGTTTGTATTGCTAGACCACCACTGGTTGCTTACGGGACGCACGTGATGTAGGTGATTAGTAGGGCTGAGACTGTTAGCAACGTGTAGGATTGAAGTTAGGAATCTATAGATGAAGACAGACGATGGCTACAATGATGATTAGTTGTATAAGGGTAACAACCCTACAACAGACACTCGAGATCAATAAAATTGACAGCGTAAGGCTGGCTCTCAACATTAATATGCGAAAATATCTAACTCGTTTATGCATTAATCGTCAATTTTGCAATGACAGTTCTCAACTCTAGCCTTTAGTAGACTATGGAATTGTAAATTGGAAGATCAATTAATGTTAGTAATAATCTTAATAATTTTAATCCAAAATAGAAAATTCTCCTCTTGGAATTTTTTTTTAACTAGACCTTTTGGCACATCCTCAATGTAGGCAATATGCTTTCAATTTTTTTAATTGAAAGCATATAGCCTACATAGAGGATGTGCCAAAAGGTCTAGTTAAAAAAAAATTGGAAAATCGGTAAGGCAGAACTCTGGGATTCACTTTCAAAAAAATTGGCTGCATATTAAATATATGTGTAATTAAATGCAAACATCATGCTCGAGTGGTAAGATGCAGTGAAAAATACAAATTCAACATAGGTCCTACACCAAAGTGAAAGTTATAAATACTTTGCAAAACCAAAAGTGTACACACCTTGGAATTTATATTTTTTTTAATTCGTCTAGAGCTAGATTTTTGAAGAAAAATTCTACTCTGTGTTATCTAATAGGGATTAATTTCAAAAGATTGGGTCTATCCTTACGATAGACGAAATTAATAAAAAAAAAATTGGGCTTGATTTATTGCTTTTATGGCCTGTAGAGTGATTCCGTACACAAACCATAAAGACCAACGGACAATTGCACAGGGAGAAATTATTTTACGTTTTTTTTAAATTTAATGATGAGGATGTAACATTTTGTACACATGTAAATCTAGTCCTCTCACTCAGAAAATAAACATTTCTGGGTTGTAAAAGAAAATTTCTAAATCATTTTACTGACGCACATTGGCGAAAGTGTACTTCGAGAGGGTAGTAAAAACAGCACACTCTTCTTGAACTAAGCTAAAGCGTATTATTATTATTATTTAGCACCACATCTTAATACCCGTTCAGGTTATACGCTTAAATACTAATTACACTAATGGGTTAGGAATTGGGAAGGTTGAAAATAGAGGAAGTGGACCCAAATTTACGTGGAGGGAGAGTGGAAAACTCTGTAGGAAAAACCACCCCAGTTCACCCGAACGAGAATCAAACCTCAATCTCCCCGTCCTCGGCAGTCTAGCTCAACACTAAGTTAGCACGTTAGCTAATTACGCCTCCGAGGCGGGTGGTAAGTAAGGAACGTCAATGGATTGACCCAAGAAACACAGACACTAAAATAGTTTTTTCATAAATTTTGTTAATGATGTTGAGGTCATAGGCCCGTTCCAGATCATTAGTCAGTCACTTATATTTTATTGTTGGTTTTAAGTCAGTGCAAAGGACTAGGCAGCTTAGGAAGAAAGCCATATAGTCGAAGAAGAGTATTAATGTCAGGGCTCGTTTTAAATGACATTAGCTATCTTAAATGAGGGAACAGGATGAAGATTATAATAAAATAAAATAAAATTAATAAGTGTTTGTTTACCTATTGGATAGTAAAGTATGTGGATACCGTTTCATACGAACGCAAAAGCTGGGTTGCAAGTAACTCCCCTGAAGATCTGATTGGTATTGGCAAGCGCAAGCCCCTGTTACTAGGGTGGATTTACTGATGGAGGGATGTAGCTCATCCCTTTCAAAGGTACAGCGAGAGACGCTTTGCTAATGGCTGAATTAATTACATTTGGTCGCGTAATTCCTGATAATCGTCATGATTAGGAGGAGAGCGCAAATGCAGAAGGGAGAAGGGCAGGAGTTGTCAAGGGGTATGGATTATCCCAT
This sequence comes from Timema bartmani, assembly GCA_902151455.1. NCBI lineage: Eukaryota > Metazoa > Arthropoda > Insecta > Phasmatodea > Timematidae > Timema > Timema bartmani. The sequence goes on from CABFWB010001590.1 coordinate 69,858, forward strand.
AAGACTCCCTCCGAAGCTTATCTGGTATGCATCTTTGACATGGTAATTTACGACATGTGACGTTAAATCAGACGTAAGTTATTGAGGGAAACATGTTTCGAAAATTTGCATATTAATGATATGGTCTGTCGATTATTCACGAATGGAGTATCATTAAATATTAGTGAATTAATTAGGGGGTGTGGCATTGCGCACAAATGCAACACATTAAAAAAAATAGAAATTGTATTTTATTTTTATAGAAATCACGTATTTTGATTTGACACATTAATATTAGCGGATAATCTGTCAACTAAATTAAATTTAAAGTAACTCTAACAGCAACTGCCTGTAGAGAAATGAGAATCCAGTTATTAAATACAAATTATCAGTTAATGAAGTAGTTGGAATCGAACCTTGGCTTTCTATTATTATTATTATAACTATCACCGTGTCTTACTACCCGTTCGAGTTCTATGAACTTACGCTAATGTGTAATGGTAGGGTGATTGCGAAAATGAAATGGAGGACCTACAGTTTAACGTGGGATCCGAACCACGGTGGAGGCCTGGAATTTCACACATTTACAAGTTGTGATTAATAAATGTCTTGTCAGAGGTGAAGGAAGGGTTTGGTAATCAGAAAAATCTGTGCTGGGATCGAGGATTGAGCCCCGGACCCCCAGCACAGAAGTCCGACACCTTATCCCTAGACCGCCAGGTCACCCATTGGCTTTCCAAATCAGAGCTAGGGTACTTAGATTTTTACTAAATATTGACAATGATAAACAGATAAAATATGTTTTATAATCTCTTTAACTAAACCATCCATAAAATCACTGTGTTAAGGAGGCCATCTTGGTAAGAAAAAAACTGCCACGCAGACGTTAAGCTCTAAGGCAATATTTAGTTATACGATGCGTTATTGCAAAATATGATTCACGCCAAAATAAAGTCGAAAATTTTCAACAGAGCTCTTTTTCCTCAACAACCTTATAGTTGTAGTTTTTTAATTGAAATAAATTGTGTAAAAATGTGACTTTAGCTGATTGTTAACGAATTTTTAAGCATATTTGAGGAGCCATGAGACTAGGCTTGTTGAAAAAGGGCTCTATATTTATTCTTCCTCTAACAAATACAGTAATTTCTTGATAAGTTTGCAAGAGAAAACTAACGTATGAGAATTAGGAGCGAGCTTTCCTCTTTACCTGAGACTAGAAGTTTCATAGTTATATTTCCCCTCTTTCTTATTGACATGACAAAGGGTGGTTGTAAGAGAAGGGTGAAATGAAGAATAAGCTTAGTCAGAATAGAGAAGTAAGCCCGCCTCGATGTCATGGTTGGCTAACGCGCTAGTTTAGTGTTGAGCTTGACTGCCAAGGACGGGGAGATCAAGGTTCGAAACTCGATCGAGTTAACTGGAGGGGGGGGAGGAGGAGGTGGAGGTTCCAAAAAATTTGTTTCTACTCTCTCTCCTCACGCAAATGTGGAGTTACTTCCTCTAAATTTAACCTTTCCAATTCCTAATCCATTAACGTAATTAGTATATAAGCGTATAACCCGAACGGGTAGTAAGACGCGGTGCTAAATAAATAAAAATAAAAATAAAAATAAAGAAGGAGTTCTAGAAAACGACATAGACCATTCTATTTTAAGCCATGTGTCCTGCCAGTGATTGATACTTTCTTGCTGACTAAGGCGGCCACCTTAAATCTTTATCATAAATCAGATATATTATTTTTAGCACTGCCTCTTACTACCCGTTCGAGCTGTACGTATAGTTAATAATTACGCTAGTGTGTGTGGGATGATAATATATAATTTAGAATAAATATACCTGCATTTGCGTGGAGAGAGGGTGAATGAAAACCATTTAAGAATAAAAATTCTGTACACCCAAACGGTGTACTGGGGGTGTTATTTTCCTAGATGGTTTTACACTCTCTCTCCATGAAAATGAGGGTACACTTCCTATAAACTCAATATTACTCATTCCTATCACATTAGTATAATTAGTAAATTTGCGTACAACCCAAACAAGTAGTAAGACACGGTGCTAAAAAAAAAAGATGAATTAAACGTATGCATTTAGCCTACTATTGAACAAGATTGCCAATTTTGAGCAAGTATTCACTTTCTTATATTAAATATTTTAAATAAGGCTTGCACTAATAAATATTGGCAAGAAAACATACCTATGCTTGTTAATTAAAACATCATATTATAAACTTTTTTTAAAGAGAAGCTGACGTTTTTATTTTAACATAGAGGAGAAATAATAAGTTATTAAGAATAGTTACTCCATGACAATTATAAGGCTAACGCTTTGTAATGTATAGTCCACATTCACGCATGTATAGACCTACACACACACTCAGGTATTATAGTGTAACCGTGATAAGAAAGTGGGTTTATAGCAGTGGTCGTCAGCCCGCAGCCCATGTACCACATGTGGTCCTTAAGTCATATTTCGTACGGCTATTACTCATATTAATATACTTATACATAAATCATATGATAAATAAAGACATCTACAAATATAGACAATACAAATACACTTAGGTACCTAACAAAATAGACATAATTAAGATATGACTAACGTTTGTAGCCGCTGCGTTCGTGGCGGGCGCCTCGTTATGTGATCTCGCGTAAAAACCCGGTACGCCACTGTGGCTGGCAACGCGAGCGTTATGTTTCAGGTAACGGTCAGTTCTACTCCCCACGTACCAATACACACCACGCACACTCGCACGATGGTCAACAAGTTACACGGCTAGCTTCGTCGATTGTGCACCTAAGCATCATCCAGTTCGTCGTGTCACCATCGTTCTTCAGCTTCTATGTACGATTGCTAGCACAATTCAAGATTGCTCTACATTGAAGAAATGGCAAGGGTTTCGTCAAAAACAACTATTAAAATAAAAATAAGTGAATACAACAGAAGTTTTCAAGAAAGTTGGGAGGAAGACTTTGGTTTTTCTTAATTTTTTTATAAGTGGAAATAAAGAAGATATTGCTTTATGTTAAATATGCTGCGATATTGTTTTCGGAATGAAGCAATACAATACATCCCACCATTACACAAGTAAAAATATTCATTAAATGAAGCAATTCTCTTGGGATCTCATGAAAGGTGAGAAAAATATAGCTTATTTCCATTCGTCGCCAGCAAAATGCTATGTCGATTGCAATCAGACAAAATGAAGGTGTTACCAAATCTTCCTACGACTTATTTAATATACTAGAAAAACGGATTAATCCATTTACAGATGCTGAATTAATAAAGCATTACATAATAACAGCTTGTAAAACCCCGTTTGAAAATTTTTCAAACAATAAACAAATTATGGCTGACATAAGTAAACTTTCACTTTCTGAATTAATCTGTCACCGAGGCTGCATAGAAGATATTTCAAAGCACATGTTTGAGGGAGTTATTAACTAAACAAAATATGCAAATATTTTAATATTGCGTATGATTCAAGTACAGATTTAACCTCAATGTCTCAATGTTCTCTATTTGTGCGCTATTGCTCAAATGAAGGAATATTAAAAGAAGACTTTCTAGTAGCCATAACTATGAAAGGTCAAACAAGAGGTTGTCATAAGTTCACCGTAATTAAGGATTATTTTGAAAGTCACTCAATTCCTACGAACAATTTAAGTTTAATGTGCAAAGACGGCTGTCCTACAATGATTGGTGTAACAAATGGTTTGATTGCTCTCATGAGAAAAGAATTGAAGTTCCGAATCTGCTATCGATTCATTGATAGCTGTATCAAGAAAATTGGGCATTTCACATGTCAAATGACAAATTGGAAGATTTTATGAAAGTCATAGTAAACATATACATTTAATCACAAAATATTTAAAGATCTACTTCAGGAGCTGTAAATTTACAAAAAAAAACTGTGCCGCGGAGAATAGATTCAACTGTTCTTGAAAAATATGTTGTTGGTGATTGCCTCTACTTTCGTGAATATTGCTCTTCAACTTCAGAAAAAATGGAAAACAAGACTGAAATTGTTGGAGTGGCTTCAAGAACGATCTACAAACCGTGTACCCTAATGAGGAAACTGCACTTCGTATAGTTTGTACTCAAGTCACAAACTGCTCTGGAGAGCGCAGTATTTCTTGATTGCGTCGAGTCAAACATATTTACGATAAAAAATGAATGAGGATAGATTAAGGTGGAGATGTAGGGGACGCAAGAAATAGGTAATTGTTTTTGCAATTCTTATATAAAAAAATTATGTCAAAATAAACAAATATTGCTTCAGTACAACATTAGAAATTAATTTTCTTCACATAATGACCTCAATATTTCTTGAATATTTGTCAAGAGTGTGATGGAATTTAATGACAACTTTTTGATTAATTAAAAAAGTTTGATATCTAATGCCTCTTATGTTCAGGACAGATTTTCAAGAACTATTAATACCAACATATGAAGAAAAGTAAACAATGTTCATACTGAAGCAATATTTTATGGCAAATAAATTTGTTCCCACACTTCAATAGAATCCAGCCTCAACATATTCACCAAACATACTTTTGTTTACATTTGTCAAAAATTAAACCACCTAATAAAAGTTACGTAAGCTGACGTACAACAAAACACCCTACCTACGATTTTAAAAAAAAAGTCCTGATAAATTGAATGTAAAATTTAGAATGAAGGACTCCCTTCGCTTCTCTTTTGGGAAATATTGTGATTAGTATTAAAACCCAAATAGCAAACCCTTGCGCAAATTACGAAATACTTAGATATAAACAGAAATAAAAACCTATTAACAGATCAGAAAAAAGTTTCAACTAATCACAATAGTCAGCAAACCCTAGCGCAACTGCCTTTATTTGTGTTTTAAAATAAACAATGGAGATATTTTCAATCATCTTCAAATTCAACAAACACTAAACGACTAACAAAACAATAAAGAAACAAACTTTACATAGAGATTCCAAGGTCACCTCTATTTTTTGTTACACTCCCCAAATACAACAATCACTCCATGAATATAGAAAAAAATCCATAGAGATTCCAACGCCATCTCTATTCTTGTTACAGTGCCTATTTAAATCAAGAATAAAACTAGGCCTAAATGAAGACTACGTTGGTGGCCTTGTTTGTGATTACTAGGTCACGGACATTACATATATTATAAAATATTCTTTCACAGGAATAGAATTGTTATATTTATTTATTTTACCCGCAAGATGAGACAAACGAAAATTCCATGAATTTAATGACAGATTAGTGCCAACTGATGATAGGTACCTAAATTCCAGCTGTTCCGGATATGCTTCTGGAAGGAGAATGGTTGCTGGAAAGCAGTGAGAGAATTTTTTCGTAGATTTGTGGGGAGGGGGTTGGTGTTATATTTTTGGATAGCTTTTTAAGGGGTTGTCTTCACCAAAAGATGGGCCCCATAGCCCATTGGTCTTTGAGATGCGTCTGGGGGGGAGTAATTTTAAAAGCAGTTACACATCTTCAGGTCAACACATTTCTATTAAAGTCCTCATCTATCAATTTTGACCTTAAAAAAAGGTAAAATTGAGTCTGATAAGAATATACAATTTTGTAGTAAAGTGATACAGAATACTCTAAATAAAACTGTCCCCAAACGCACAATATTTCAAAGTCTGTGAGTGAAATGTGCTCCACCAGCCTCTATGCGTAGCTCCGCTCTCATTGTCAGACTAGTAAACTTTGATTTATTGAAACTATGCATAGCGACTGGAGGCGCATATTTCAGTCACAGACTTTGAAATATTGTGCGTCTGGGGTTGGTTTTATTTGGGACATTCTATAAATAGAGATAATACTGATGGTCATCAGAAAACTACGGATGCTATGCCAGAACAATTGTGAGTGTTATTTGAGGGCAAGTGTAGTGTTAGTGAAGTTCTAATGGAGAGATTTGCTTGTTAGGTACGTAAAGTTCACACATATTTTAGAAAGAAATTACATCACAACGCGAATTTAGCTTTGAGGCAAATTTGGGCTATACATTATAACTACACGAACAATAATTTACACTACACTAGAAACAGCACTTAGCCTCATTCTTCCATACCATTCTTAATTACACAATACCACACTAGCACTCAAACAGCACTTAGCCTCAATTCTTCCATACCATTCTTAGTTACACAATACCACACTAGCACTCAAACAGCACTCAGCCTCGTTATTGTATACTACCTAAGTTGCCAATCGAGTACTTGGCCTATGCTCACAATTTCAAACAATGCATTCACACGAACGTTATGCAACTGTTACGGCAAAACGATTGCATATTTTAATCGTTAAAATAACCATTTAAAATGCACTCATGTAATTAACTAGGTAATACCTAATAAGGATCGAAGACAATTTAAAAATATAACGCCATCTTATAACATTTATAAAATGAAAAGAAAATATGTCTGAGATTTGAAATGAATGAACAATATCCCTTTCCAATTAGTCTCCAAAAGGAAATATGTGTGAATAAAAGTGGAACTTACTCCCTTTGCCTGAGTCAATCAGAAAATATATAGTGCAATCAATAGTCAACACCTTTTAGTTATTATTCTCCAAGGATTTTTAATTACTATAGTTACTTGATTACGTCTATCGTAAAAATGCTTGTGTGTGTGTGTATGTGTGTGTGTGTGTGTGTGTGTGTGTGTGTGTGTGAAGTTTTGTAGCTATATATTAGGTGTGTGTTAATGTTACCACCATTCACATTTCGAATTGACAGGTGAAGCCAATGTTTTTTATTTTTATTGGTACCTGGTGAAAGAGGGTTTTTGGGTTTTTTCCACTCATTTTGATTCTATGCATAATATACAGGGTGAGTTGTCATTGATAGGACATAATATATGGACGACTTTTCCCCAAAAGTTATTATTAATTGAGTTATGAGCCATTGAAAATCGCGTTTTAAAATGCTGTTATGTAAAAATATCAGATACAATTTAAGCTATAAAAACAAATCCCTAGATAAACCCTCTGAAGACTTGGTTGGCAATATCATCCCGCTTCTCTGGTTAAATGAGGTTGGCCACCCTCTTTTTGCATTGAATTTTGTAACACTTGATTTAACGAATTGATTTTTATTGAGAATTATAAATCAGCATATATAAATTAACAAAAAGGTTTTCTTCTCGGAAGTCTCTCAGGTTCACCGTTTCCGAGAAAACCCACATGCTTAGTTTCATTACTGTAATAGGTTTTTAGTGTCTTGAAGTTAGGTAGCCAGTTGTGCAGTGTTACAAGATGAAGTGAGGGTAGTAACCCTCATTTAATCAGCCAAAGGGTATGAAAATACCAACCAAGTTTTCAGAGGTTTAACATCTTAGTTCAACAAAACATTATCCAGGTATTTGTTGCTTTAGCGCAAGTTGTTTATGATATTTTTACATAAAAGCATTTTAAAGCACGATTCTCGAGAGCACATGATTCCCTTGGTAATCACCATGGTACTAAGAAGAGAAGGTAAGGGCTTGCGCAGGTTTCCCCTACTACCCCTACCTGCTTGACGTCATCTGGAAGACAACATGGGACTTGTAGGGAAACTAGGATTGGCAATTTAAAAGTGTATTTCTTGAATGCGTGGTGAAAAATATTGTACTGTACTGTATTTGAGTGTAATAATATTAGACGGATCAGTACAAAGTCAGGTTCTTTCGTTTTAACTCAGATGAAGATTTTCAAAATAAAGTAGCTTGTTAACACTGATGTTAAAACAAATATTGATATATTTATTGATAGCAAGATTAATACAATATATTTTAAAGAGCCTACTTATGTAGTAATTAATTTATGAAGAACTCTAAACTCAAAACTTGACAAAAACTAAACTTAAGGGGTTAAAGACTTAAAAGAATTTTACGAAATTACTGTTCTCTCTTTTGATGAAATTAAAATAGGTAATCAAAGCTGTTTCGACAGAAAGAATGAAAAATTGTTTCTCCTTATAGCTAAATACAAGTCTGCATAGCAGGTAAGTTGTTAGGAAACAAGAAACAACTAGTGTATTATTTACCAGCCAATTACCGAATATATTTTAAATTAAATTATAATCGGCCCCTGCCATTAACGAACAAGACCACTGCAAAATATTATTTTTATTTAAATTACAGAGCTCAAACAAACCATTAGCTATTGTAAATGGTAAAAAATGACCGTTTCAACAGTGAATACAGTTGAGAAACAAATCATTACAAGATTTATTTTTATATATGAAGGATTCACTCTGTGCTCGGAATACCACCCAACTAAACTATTTTTTATCTCTTTTTTTAGCACCGAGTCTTACAACCTGTTCAGGTTGTATGCATATGTTCTAATTACGCTAATATGTTAAAGATTAGGAAGGTTAATTTAGAGAGAGTATATCTGCATTTGCGTGGAGAGAGAGTTTAAAACTATTTAGCAAAAACCATCCTCAGTACACCCGACTGATATTCGAAACACGAACTCCCCGTCATCAGCAGTCTAGTCTATTGCGAGAGTGACGCCTTAGACAATGCGGTCATTGAAGTGGGTCTTTCTTTATTAAAGGGTAGTCAAAACCACCATGCAATACCGATAATATGTAAATACCAAATGGGTAGCTATATTATGGGTAAGTATTCAGCAGCAGTTCTGGCTACAAAACAAAATACAAAATAAATTATTGAAAAAGCATGTTTAGTAAACATATAAAGTTCTCAAACAAAAGCTTCAAGGCACGTTTATATTTAAAAGAACTATTCATTACTACGAAAATAATGTAACCTGATCCAAGAAGTTACAAATAGTTCAATATATGAGTTAAAATCATTTGTAGGAAAAATATGAAGAAAATTTGACTGAGATCAGATTTAAAAACTCATCTATTGAAACTTAAATATTACTAGATATACTTAGGCCTACAAGATATAATGTTGAATATAGTTTTAGAAATAAGGTTCTTGAATTACGAATATATGTGTTATCATCTAACGTTGGAATTGGATTGACTTTCTTTCGGGAGCTTGTTTCTTATGAATTTTATACTTGATCACAACAACATAAATAGGTTTTCCTGATTTTCATAGCAGATTTTCTTGCACTGATAGAAACGTTGTAAAATCATTAATTGATTTTTTATTTCTCTTTTAGAAATTGTTTTGTCTAAACAAGAACATACATACAAAGCAAAGAACTAAACATAAAGGCTAAATACATGACAGATGAAACATGTAAAGAAAGTAACAAGATGAGTGATATAATTAATAATTTCTTATCTCCGCATCTTACTATCTGTTCAGGTTATATGCATCTAAAATAAGTCTGACGGGTCAGGGATGTGAAAGAAAACATTTTACGTGATAGTAGAGTGGGAAAGCATTTAGAGAAAACCACACTCAGTAGATCTAAGCGGGATTCAAACTCCAATATCACCGTCATCAGCAGGCCAGTCTAACACGAGAGCGATGCTTTAAACCATTCGGCCACTGAAATGTTTAATTAGTTATTTGAATAGTTTAATGTTAACTGAACTATTTATATAATATATTAGTATGTTTATAAATACGTGGGTTTATTTTTTAAAACGAAAATTGGTTAATCTAAAATAAATAGTGTAGTCTACTTTCTTGATGTTACTTCGAATAGGTTTGATTTTAAATAGTTGTAAATTCAGTGTACGTTTAATATAATTTAATTTACGTGTCCCTATTTTTCATTTTCATGTATTTAAGGTAGGCCTATTTAACGTGCACTTCTTGAACCGACTGATTAAATCAGCACACGACTTATAAACTAACTTAAATTTAGAACAGACACAACATCCAGCCCCCGGCCGTTAATTACTCACTTTGAACAGGGAACCCACATTTCACCAAAGATACATCCTTAGGGCATGCCTGGAATCGAACCTGGAACACTTAGATCAACATAAAAACGCGTTAACGACTAATCTAAGGTGTCGGACTCTGTCCATATTGAATTTGTTCGACACCAGCCTAGGCTGTAATAGTTTATTGCATATATAAGAATAAATTATATATATTTAAAAATACTCAAAAATTATTGAAAAATCATCTAAAAGCTTGAAGATAATATATATGTTGGCTATATAGTCAGGATATTACATATATCACCGAAAATGATTTGGGCTGTGATTTTAAGCTCGAGCTACAACACAATCTTGGACACGCTGGTGTATAGACTACGATAAGTGCGTGAAGTTGTCTTGCTGTTGTATTCCAGGTGACGTCATACGCAGTAGCGAACTAAACTGGGCATATGCCTGCCCCTTGAGTAATCACTTTCGGGAAAATGTCGTCCGTATATTTCCTACTCATTGACTCATCCTGTACATATATTAATTAGTAGTTCCGTGAACAGCATTGATCACTTCCTTCACTCAAAAAGTGCAACATGTTAAGAATTATGTCATGTGTCTTATTTTTACCTTAATCTTGATATTTTCTCTTTGGAGACATTTCCCTTTAGATTTAAAGTTTAAATAACTCTTATCATTTCTCCTTGGATTTGAAGAAGATATTTTTCTTTGGTGATCAAATTACACAGAAGACAAATTAATACACTATTCAATAGTACATTATATTCAAAGAAAATAACCATTGCTGGCGTGGTTTAAGACGTTAGTCTCAATAAATGCACACAATAATAAAAATATATACATACGTCATTTGGCCTAGTTTCAAAGAATGTCCTTACCAATTTCCGTTAAAATTGATTCATGCATTTGGCAGTAATCTTGGAACAAATAGACGGACGAATTTATCTTAAGATCAAGTTAACACAACATCTCGCTCCATTCGATGAATTACGCTACTATAGGAGGGATGAGGAAGGTATAATTTATAGAAAATCTACCCGTATTTGCGTTGAGGGAGAGTGGGAAACAAATCAGGAAAACTCACCTTCAATACGCCCTATCAAGATTCGAACTCTGAACCCCATCATCGGAAATTCAATGTAATACGAGAGTGATGCGTTTGACCATTATATCACCGTTTAGGGTTCATTAATAGTTAGTAGTGTCGTTGTTAAGGAATTTTACACTGGCTTTGATCACTTTTATAACATAAAGATTTAATCGGCTATAAGTTTTAGATAATATACAACTCTAAGGTTTGTATTTACATTCGAATTTTTGTGGAACTTCTAATTTTCCTGTGTAACGTTAACTTACAGTTAGTTACAATTGGATCCATCCCGTTATAATGTTGATACGTAACTATCAAGAATTCATACCACCCGCTCAATAATTCCGACCCAAATAGAATCCCTACAATGGTACTATTCTCTGTTGTAGTCCCTGTAGGCTAATACGGAAAGATAATACGACACAGTATATTTCATACTGTACAATCTTCTGTAATATTACACTCATAATTGTTCAGGAACTTACCTTTGAAATCTTCTATCACTAGCCGCCACCAAAGCTGACCTACTCCGTGCAGCCATGTGGAGAATGGGCCGAGCTAACGCAAGTCTACTGTCAACACGTGATTGCTCTCAGTCTGGTCAGATAGAAACTGAGGCGTAACGACATGGAGTCCGATAGAAGACAACAATCCACCCGCCCCCTGATGGCTGTTTGAAGAACTACCCCAAACATCGAATGATCGTCGACTTGTTCTAATATTCTGATGGAACAACCCTACAAAGTGCCTACGTGACCGAAGACAGCTAGCAACTACGTGCTAGAATTACCTCCCCTCCTTTCCGTGTAACGAAACTCACTATATAACAGGCTGTATGTGTCTGCAAAAATGACTATCTATCAATCCGCGAACGAGGGCGGATGACTATCTATCATTCCGCGAACGAGGACGGATCATTGTCATGGACCTGGACAATGATCGGATACACATTCATATATACTAATTGGAAAGTAACTATGGCGTCTACTTTTCATAGACTCTATTTATTTTCGGCTTATAAATTTGTTGTATTAGAATCATTATTTTGTTTTTCGTGTAATATTTAACTTTTCTCTTTATCTCAGTCGCTTAAATTTAACTATTATGTCGCCACTTAGGCGCGGTATCATGTTGGTTAGTTTAGTTTGATTTCCACCATTGGTAATTTTGTATTGAGTGAATTTAAATGTAAAATGTTAAAATGTGTGGACTTTTGTATTTTGCTATTTCACGCAACTGTAGAAATAAAATCATGCTTGTTATTTTTTTATATAATTTAAATTTGTTCTAAATTTCAATCTTTAGTTTTTTCTAAGAGATAGTTAGTCCCGGGAGGTTTTGACTTGAGTCTGGAAGTCAAACTCTCGCGTTATGTTTTGTAAATTTCGTATTGTAACTTGTAATTGTTTGAGGAGCCCATCAGGCAAGAATATTTAATGTTTGTTTCATTTTGTGGATATCTTACTTCACTTCACTTTTGGTAGTTTAACTTCTCTGTTGATGTTAAAAATCTACGTAATTTTGTGTCTCTTAAAGACGACCTGTAATAAATGTAAACATGGGATGTTTACATTCTGCGCTTCACGTTATTATTTTCAGCATTATTCAGAATGATATAATGAGACCACTGTACTTTGCTTTATCTACGTTTATACTGAATAAACCATATTATTGTTATATTTTTAATACTGCTTATATTTTCCCTTATGTAGATTCACCTTCTCCCTTTTATTTAATTGTGGTCGTTAAGTAGAAGGCAATGGAGACGGTGTAACACCTGGGTAGTTTAAACAATAAGAAGACCAAATAGTACATTTTTAGAAAAAAAAATTATGTTTGTTGCCAGTAAACACATAAATTATTCATCAGATAGAGACGTAACTTTTACTGTTTCTTATTTGCCCAGAACATGATAAGCTCTGTACCATCACGCTCATTAGCGAGCTATATTGTGTCAAAAAAAAAACCAGGTGTATAAGTTGCGGCTTCTTGACCAATAGGATGGAATGGGGTGAACTCGTGTTTTCTTGGGAATCCTAGTACGCACATAAAGCACCACTGGTCTCTAATCAGTTTCATTTTTTTCTAAAATTCAAAGTTGGCGGTTGTGTTAAATGTGTTTGCGATTTGAATAATATTCTGGCTGACTGTTCAGTACTAGGGTAATAACACAATTGTGTTTGATGTTAAAGGCACTTTATGGTGCTTATTTCAATTTACTTTGTTTTTGTTTATTAGATAGCGAATTTAAATTACTTATTTTGGTGTTCATTACAACAATGTCTTCCCGTAATATTTAATTTGCGTAATAAATGTATCAGACTTGTCTTAAATGCTGTTTTTGTTAGTTTTATAATTCACTGGGAAAAAAAGCTAATTTAAACGACTTAGGGCTGGTCTTATGACTACTGGATGAATATTTCTATCGGGAGGTTAAAGTTAGCGACCAGATAAAGGCCACTTTAATATTTCACGCGTATTATGAACTGAATTTATCTGCTGGATAGCTATCTGTAGAATGAATATATTTTTATGCAGAAAACGCAAGGTTGGTACTGTTTTAACTGGTGCGCGCATGCGTATGAACCCTGCTGCTACCACTACAACCTAGCGCGTGGCAACAACAATCAACCTTTGTTAAATAATGGCGGCTAAACAAGTGCGAGGAAACAGATGGCTTCACGTGGGCGCAGAAATTAGGTTGTCTTGCAAGTACTAATTTCAATGTCTACCAAAATGTGGGCAATTGTTTAGTACAACGTTTATAAAATTTAATTTATCGTACTCACAATTAAATAATTTGTTCTTATATAACTATAACTCTATAAATAGCTTGTCAGTTTTTGTAAAAGTGTAAATTGAATGTTCTAACTTTATATAGTTAGAGCCTGGGCCTGTGCTTACTAAACACGCGAAACAAGATTTTAACCTAAAAACAGATTCTGATAGGTGAAACCTCATGAAGAACAACGCGTCACCATGGCAACGCCAATTTTAACTTTCAGATAAAAGTTATCAGGTACTTTAACCTCCCGATAAAAATGTGATAGATAAATACATTTTATCTGATATATAAATGCTATCTGGCGGTCATAAGACGCAGTTTTAACTTATCAACCGGATAAAAATAGTTAATGGCCCGATTAATATTTATCCAGGAGTTATAAGACCGGCCCTTAATATGCGAGCGTGGCCGCGTGAAAACTCTAGTTAAATAAGTCTGAATTAAAGACAAATTTCCAAGCTAAGGTTCTTTAAATGTTAATAAATATTCTTTTTACTAGCATTGTCGTAATTATAGACCTAAGTAAAAGCATAAATATCTTGAAGTTTTAACGCCCCTCCCCTTTCCAGTTCCACACACTCTCATTTAGTATTATTTATGTCCCCTTTGTAATTTCATTGGTGAGAAAGACAACTTGAGAAACCATCCTCACCAGTGGTTACGTGGTATTTGGCTCACAATATACTGGATTGCCTGTGAAGAGTATATCATAGTTATAATCTAGGCTAGGTGCACTATGAATGGATTTCCCATCCCTACTCCAAAACTAGTTAGTCAGTAATTTTTCTAAAACATTATATAACTACCCTTCTCACTTCCACGGCCTATATTTAACCGTTAATTACGTTAATGTTAAAATAGAGTATTTAAAACTCCCAGAGCTACTTATCCTGGTTGGTAAACAGTAATAACTTATATAGTCACAACGTTAGAAAAACTTGTGTTAAATCTACTAATAATAAATATAGATCGATAGCCTACACGAAATTTTGAGTTTATAAAATTTGTTAATTTTATTCTGCTGTAAAATAGGCATCAAAGGATATCAATATTTCTAAGAAATTGGATAATATATTTGTGTGAAAAATGTTAAATTAAATAATTAAAATAAGCTCAAACAATGCACAAAGTAATTGAAACTGTTTGTTTTTTTCGACGTAATTAACTAAGGCCAACGGGCGCAAAGCCGCAAAATTATTATTGTAATATGTTAGGTGGTATATTATCATCATTGGAGCTGGATAGTGATAGTGATGAGGTGGCATATATTAAGATAAACAACATGCACCTTTAAATAATAAATTATGGTTTAATCTATAGGTATCATATTACGTTATGTTTACGATAATCTAATAATTAAATTATTTAAGTACTTATAAATTTTTAGTGGTTTTATTGATTAATTTGTATTTAATCTAAAAATTATTTGCCTAAAAATACATGTATTTGACATGTTAACTACAGAAATGTATGTTCTTATTTCTTCTTGGCTAATAGTGAGATTTTCAATAGTAAAATGTTAAGTGTAAATTATTTCAGCAAGCGTCTTATTCCTGTGTTCTATCATTTAGTCTTGAATCTTAATAAATACATACTAATACCATCTTGTAGATGTTTAGACGTTAGTTAAATGGGTCGTCCCTCAAATAAATAAACTCATATAGTTGAATACATTTACTGAACTTTTTTTTTCTAACTTTTGTTTGACACGGGATTTTTTTTCCACCGCGTCTGAGTATCCATTCGGGATACGAGCATATATTAACTACGCCAATGGAATAAGGATTAAAAAAGGTATAATGTTGAGGAAATGTACTAGAATTTTCGTGTATAAAGCGTGTGAAACCATTTAGGGAGACCCGCCCTCGGTACACCCAGCCAGAATTCAAACCCGCCCTTCACCATCAAATCAAACTAAATGAGCTTGAAACTTAGACCACGTGTTCACCGTTGATGAGTTTATATCAATCAACTCAATCAACTACCTCTTGACAAACATTTGATCATCGTTATTCGAACCCGCATCGATGAGCATGCCTATTAAATGTCGGGTTCGTCTAGTCAGGTTTACTGGTGATGGGAAGGGCGAAGTAAGAATTCAGGCAGGCTGTATTTGATGGTGGGTTTTCTTAGATGGCTTCCCGTTCTCCCTTAACACGAATTCGGGTACAGTTCTTCTTAATATATTTTCCCCATCTTTATCTCACTAAAATAATTAAATGTGGATAGCTCGGATGAGTAGTAAGATTCAGATAAATAAAAAATATATAAATTTTAACTTGATTTAAAACCTTATTGCTCCGAGAATCAGTATTTCATTTCATTTGTTTTATTCCAATCACTTTGCTTGAGGTTTGTTTTACGTGAGACACATTTTAATAGGTCAATTAAAACAACTGTCATTAATAATTCATTTCATTAGATACCAGAAATTATTATGACTCAACCTGGTTAATTTACAGTTTCTTGTTCCTTTTCCCGTCATTTTATCTTTCTATTCTTTTTTATATATATATATTTTTTTTTTGCTCACCAACAGTGATAAATTAATCAACTTCATGAGAAAAGAAACAAGACTTTTTTTTTTTGACACGTCGTAGCCCTAGTATCATAATTTTGTATCGAGTATAGCTAATAGACGTTTTGTAACAACACATTAGATCGATATGTATCGATATAGGGGATGAGGAAGGGAAACGAAGGAGAGATGATGACGAAGTATCGGGTGGGGGTGGTAAAGGTGATGTTAGGGTGTGAGGTTAACTTTACGTCAAATTTCCACAGACTTCTCGATTCATCCTCGCTAGACTTCACCCTTTTCCTACCCTCAAACCCCTCCTAAAGACTTGCCTCGATGTAAAAGGGAGCTTTTATCAGTCTTCTAGTCAATCAGACGTACTCCTTCCCTAAACCCCCTTCACCCCTATCACCCACCCCCTCCCACAGCCCCATACTTCCACCATCCTTAAAAACGATCCATTGTAAGGAGCTGTGGTTATCTAAATTGCTCTTTCGATGTCAAGGGGGTCTTCGGAGGGTTGGGTTGTGGGGTTTTTTTGGGGGGTGGAGGGGATAGGATGGGTGAATGAGAGGTTTTCACTTTGGCCGCAAGCTTCGCAAAGGACGTAACGTTATAACAGTAAAGGGTCACAGTTCACTGGGTCTGCAGCACATTTTTTATGTACTTTTCTTTTTTGTTCTCCCCCTTCAGTCCCTCTTTTCTATTTTTTTCCTCTTCTTCGAGGAACAAATGATAATATAAGTTTGCGTTCAAGTGTAAAGGAAATCGCCCAATGATTGGATTATTGGAAGAAAAACGGTAATGGCATTTGACTTATATATTAAAAAAAAGTTCCAAAATGTTACTTTTATCAAGAACCCTTCGCCTTACGTATTAATAAAATGTGCTTAAATGTGCTTATAAATTTAAAATACTTGGAATAAATGTGTCTTATACAAGGATAAAAGTGAAAATAGCTAACATTTCCTTAGAATATGCCTACTTTTAATAGGAAATTTTATTTGGATATTTTACAAAATATTTATTTTGAGTTCATCTAAAAGAGATAGGTTTATTGTTTTTTTTAAATTTAATTGTATCGAATCTTTCAGTCCAATAAAAAAAAATATTTAGTTAATAGCTAGCAATGACGCAGTTTTTATTTGTAAGAGACAAACTTGGTAAGATATATGTCTTATTTAATGTTCATGTATTAAATGAATTCATTATTTCCCTGAGAACCATAAGTTTTTTTGATTAAAGAAAAAAGACAAGATATTCAACGAGTGAGGAATATTTTATTTAAACGTGTCCAACCCTTTTGTTGTAATCCTTAAGTAAAGTTCATTTTGTAAAAATAGTTTCTTTTTACGTGAAAATATACAATTTTTCTCACATTTAAAATGAAAAATAAAATATATAAATTTAAAAAAGAATGTTTTCTTGGCATTTCCAAGATGTTCTATGATCAAGAACTAACCAAGAACTGAATTTCGGTACTCTGATTTGGATAGCTGCGTGTACGTGACTGAGTGAGACAATATATGTATATCTATACAATTACAATGTATACTGTATGTATGTATGTATATAAAGTTAAATTCATTATAATTGTATCTCAAATTACTTTCAATGTAATTTTAAAATCTATTTCCTTAAATTGTCTTATAAGATATTTAATTTTGTTTTAACATTAATATTTTTCAGCGTGTAGCCCGAACGGGTTGTATGTATAACGTGGTGCTAAGAAAAGATATTATTTAAATAAATTAATTATTTCAAATACAATTTTTTTCTTATTCTAATTCACTAATTTATACTATTATAATTCATATATTATATATTCAAAGCTTAAATCTTCATTTCTAAATTAGATGTTATAACACCTCTTATATTTACTTGTTTTTAATTTGTTTGGTGCTCTTTTAGTTGTGTTTATATTTTAGTTCCAAAAACTGTTTCAAACATTTTTTAATTTTTTAGTTTTAATCTAAGTTTTCTGTCCTGTACTATATTTCAAATCAATCCTTTCTTTTTTGTACAGAGCTATTCTTCATCATTCTTGTACTCATGTCCCCCACTAAATTTCAATTTCTTTTCAAGTCTTATCATCGCTTTAGTAAAACTCCTTACTATTAAACATTTTTATAATGTTTTCCAAAATGCTATAACCTACGTAATTTTAAACAATAAAATTATTTATTTTAAGTTTAAAAGAGAAACAAACCCAAGCTCATCATCAACACCGTCATTTGTCCAAACAATGAAATACGTCATACGTGCCCTATTCGCCCATTGGCCCAAACTTTAACCCTGCGCGCCACAATCGGCTAGAAGTAGTTGTATACTCTTACAATGGACGTGATGAATTACATTTTGGCAGGGTTGGTAGGTAGGCTAGGTGTCAAGGAAGCGAGTGACATCCATTTAAAAGTCCATCACAACCCAACTACCACCCCAACGTGAAAGAGGCGAAATAAAAAGTCACGGTCACTCTTAACTTGGAAGACTTGTTTGGGGACAGATTCGTAAATATGAAAACACTTAGGGCAGCAATAATATGCTATGCCACAGCAACTATGACAGTTTTAGTTCATATTTAATTATCGTGTTCCTATATTTTCTTGCATAGAGTTGCAAACATATTTGTATTGATTTCTTGAAGTTAAAAACTTGTATCAATTTATGATTACAAAAATAAATTACTTACACTTATGAATAATTTACTTTTAAAAACCTTAAATTTTATTATCGGTATCTTAAAATTACTCATTTCCGGCATAGAAAACAACTGCCCCAAGCCCATCATAAGAGGAAACGAGGTCGGAAAGAAGAATATTTAACAAATATTTGGTTAATTTAAGTATTGGCAATATATTAAACAACCTTTTTCATACCAAGGACCTTCTTATTTGACAGCTAAAAAAAATTAATTCATTTACTTTCACGTATTCATACGTCAAGTCATGTGAGTTGTTATTGTTAGTTTTGATAGATATCTTCAACAGCTATAGAATAGCACTGAAAATATTGTAATTTTAACCCAGGAAAGTCGAATTATCTAAAAATTCTTGTTCCAAAAATCCTACTATAAATTTTTACAATATATTATTTTCCTCTTCACATAAAAGTCACATTTTGTGCGAATTAATTTATTTCCACAAATATTTTCCATATATTTATTGCAAAGCCACAACTAGAGGAAGGATTAGAACCAGGGACCTATGAATGTGTGAACCAACCCTATACTACTAATCTATCCAGCTATTAACTAAACAGAATTTTAATCTCAATACATTTTATTTCATCTCAACTTTATTTACGGTTACTTTACAATTGTGTATTTTAAAACATTCAGTTGTGAAATATAAAGAATACAAAAAGATGCTTCTGGAAGGAAAAACATGTTCTTTAAAACTTACCATCTTACCGTGACTACTCTTTGACAGTGCTTAGATGACACAGTTGACATTTGCTGAGAAATATCAACACTAGACACGTGACCGATCTGAAGGGGTTCAATTTGTTAGATTTTGAGAATCTGTTTTGCCGGATATGTTCAGGTTTTAGGATACCATAACTGTCTTCTATGTATTCAAATTTGAATGGTAAGTTATTGTCTAATAGACATGGAGAAACAGGCCAACACCGGTCTTCCAGCATTTATATACTTCAATTTTAATCAGGGGATCTTATAGTTTTAACAGCGAGACAATGCGTAAAACCTGAACAGGTAGTAAGCCACGAAAAAAAAAAAAAAATTAATTAACCAAGCCAATTATTACACAGCGTCAAAAATATTAATTTGTAGGCCTATATTAAATATTTTTAGGAGAGAGGGGAAAATTACCCACATTTTTGTATTATTCGTTAAAGTGGCTTAAATAGATTTTCTTGGAAACATGTAGATAAAAAATTTCGTGGATCCATAGCTGTTTTATTATAATTTATTTTGTTTTAATCAATGATTTGAAGGTGCAAAATAAGGATAAGTGCTTAAATGTTTCGTGTGTGTGTTTATGTGTGTGTATGCGGAATTGGGGAAGTATCAGAAGCCAGAGGGTAGTAAACTAACAAGCAGCCTTCGTCAGACATGGACAGATTTACCAGGCAAGTTTGGTTGTCCAGTTCAATCAACCCTGTGAAACTTCCCTGTAGAGGCTCGTTTGTTTTTTGAATAACTGAAACCTAAGAGGAAAGAGCAGCACTATCTTCCATTAAATTATTAAAAGGTACAAAAAGTGCAGAAAGAAAAAATCCTGTAATTAATTTGGTAGGGACTGACAAAACACGAGTAGTGTGGTTATATTGTTGTCAAAAGGAACTTATATGTATATTTATGTTTAAAAAATTCATCATAACTATAATATATTTATAGTACAGTTATATCTTTAACACAAATGCCATTTAATGACCTAACACGTGGGGTAAGAGATATAAGAGTAATTTGGGATAAACATGCCCTAATTGGCATATGGAGATAATGGTTAAACCTCGATTTCTTCATACTCATAAAACAAGTCTATTGAAATCTTGATGCCATAGACCGTCCGACCACCGCAGTAGGTAAGCTATAGTATAAAGTAGATGATTATAAAGGGCATTTTTAGCAAAAAGTAGACGAGAATATAGAAACATATTTCCTAATAACGTTCATAGATCTTATGCTACGATAGTGACTGTTGAATTTAGTTGTGATAACGTTTAATTTTTCCATCTAGTTTCTAGTAACGAACTTTCGTTCTCTTAGGATTGAATGTAGCCCGCTGCGGTGGCCGCGTAGTCTAACACGCTACTCTCATGTTGGACTAGACTGACTAAGATGGGGATATCGGGGTTCGATACCGGTCGGGTGCATTGAGGGTGGTTTTCCAATTTCCTTCCACGAAAATACAGGTGCACTTCATCTCAATCAAACCTTCCTAATCCCTAAAATCATTAGTATAATTAGTACATAGGCATATAATACGAACGGGTAGTAAGACCAGTGTGGGAGACGGGGGGGAGTAGTGTAGCTGATATCAAGTTGCATGGAACCTAATATACACAACCCCGTGTTAAACTCGCGCCATACAAAGTCGAGAGATGAAGGGAATTTTTTACACAAAACTTGTCTCTCTCACTCACTCACTCACTCACTCAACCCACTCCTGCCACCACTTTTGCTATTTTACCATCCCAGTCAGGCTTCCCAACCTCCCCCTTAACACCTATTATAAAAGGAGGTAGAGAAGAGTACGGACGAGGGTAGGGTAGGAAGAGAGAAGACGGGGATCTATACTGTGCTGTTATACAGTATTACCAACGTTATCGGACGAAAAGGCCCTCCGCACGAGTCTATTCGAAAATAGTTTGCGTAATTTCCTTCTTGTTGAAGCAACGGAAGTAGAAGCACCCAGCTACTCGTCGTGATTGTAATACAAGAATAGGAGCTTTTTCGTAGAGGTTGGTTGAGGGGGAGAGAAGCTTTGAAGTAGGAGGAAGGGGGTTAGAAGGACCAGAAAGGGAGGAGGGAGGGGTATAGAAGTAGAATTTCCTCTCCCCTTCCCTTGCATGGCAAGCAAACGCTTTTCGCTATCTTTCATTTACGCCCGAATTTCTTATTCCAATTTCCGGCCGTTGTCTGTCAAACAGACCAAAATTGTTGGGCGGGGTAAGTGGAAAAACTGAGTAAAATACACATTAAAAAAATAAAAATAAAAAAATTGTTCGTGAGAGGGGTAGATTGAGGAATGTTGTGCGTCATTGTCGTGTGAGTATATTCAGTGTTTGGTCCTGGGGTGAAGAAGGGAGGGGGAGGGGGGTGGAGTTGGTGATATCGTTTCTGTCAAGTTGGCGATGACTCTTGTCACAGATACGAGGACACGTGCTTCCTCCTGTGCTTTTGTCACGGCAAACCCTCACTTGAAGCGCTAGCGACGTTCAGATAGGTTGGACTTGTGTTTGCACAGTCTATGCTTATCACAGTAACAAGTTGCGCTTAACAATACGAAATTAATTTTGGGGATATTCGAAATGTAAAATGATTTAAGTGCATTCATGTTAGGATGTGGTTTGTACAGTTTTACAGGGATAGGCCAAGTAGCTTCTATCTTAACTAAAACGATAAAATTCACAATATATTAGTTAATCCTTGGTATGAGTTATGTGCCCATAAATATTTTACAAAATAAGTTTTTAAAAAAACCGGACGCGGGGAAAAAACCGCCAAGGTATTGATTAGGGGATCAATTTCTGTCTTAACTAAAACGATAAAATTAATAATATATTAGATAACCCTTGGTATGGATTATGTGCTCATAAATATTATACAAAATAAGTTTTAAAAAAATTACAATTGGACGCGGGGAAAAACCCGTTAAGGTATTGATTCTGAGATAAAATTTTCCGTCTTAAATTTGTTGTTATTATTATACATATTTAATAAATAATAACAATAATTAACTTATACAGTCTACCCAGCAAGTTTTTTGTTCAATGCTAGATTAGTGTAAATGTATTTATTTAATCAACATTTAGATAGGTATTTTTAAAATACTTTTTATTTTCCTAAAATAACTTATTATTATTTTTCATTTTTCGTTGATTTATTTAAGCTATTTAAGGTGCACTTTCTGAACCGACTGATTGTATCAGCACATGACTTATTAATTAACTTAAATATGGAACCTACACAAAATCCATCCCCTGGCCATTAAGTCATCATTTTGAAAGGGTAAACCCACATTTCATTAACTATCAATTTTTCGGCCATCCCAGGATTCGAGCTCGGGACTCTTAGCTCAGTAGACACACACGCTACCTACTGAGCTAAGGTGTAGGACTATATTTTATTAATAATAATTTAGTAATTATTAATTAATATTAATTATAGCTAATATTATTAATAGCAATAATTATAAAACTAGTAGTAGTAATTAAATAGAACCTGCCTATTTGGTCATTTGTGCTATCCGCGATTTTTAACTAACCAAGCCGGGAGGGTAAATTTTAAATAAATTGATTAATATTCGCCTGGGGATAATATAAGCAATCTCATTAGGGAAACCTACTCTAAGATCGCTTGGTCAGAATTAAAGGACCGGCCTCCTTCCTGAGTCAGAGGCTGGCACACTATCTCTGAAATCAAACTGGCCAGTCCGACATCATTAAATACATCGTTTTTATAATAGTTCCTCAATTAGCTACCATACTACTGAAGTAATTCACATTACTACTAATTAGTCTAGCCACACGGGTGCGTTCATTAATTATATGCAAATTTGAATTCTCGCGAGATTGTTTTTCACTGTTTATAAATCACTTTAGCACTAACGTACAAACATCCTCACCCTTCTTACTCCAGACTCAACTAAAATGAGTCATTTTCTGATAAGGACACCCCCTCTCACCCTACCAACTCACTTCACTTCTCTGCTGAGAGCGGAGGTAGCCCTCAGAATAGACTATTATGTTGTAGACGGACTATTATTCGCTTATTCCAATCTCTAATATTACATATATATTACTCCGTACTTGGACTACTTTCTATTATCCTCGACGAAAAGTCAATTTCTTGTTCGCACGTTCTCTGCAAACAGGGGTGGACAGAGATTGCGCCATTTTAACGCGATCTTAAATGTAGGGAGGAAATGTACTTTCGGGGGTAAGATTTTTCATGTGCTCAACATTACTATGGCAACTATGGATGGAAGTAGGCTACGTTTTATGTAGTATCAGTAACTATAGTTATAATACGTGTACAACCCGAACAGGAAGTAATCAAATATAAATTACACAAAGAGAGGCATTTAAAGTTTAAAAAAATTAACACCTTGTTTTACTACCTGTTCAGGTTATACACATACAAACCAGTTACGCTTTTGAGCATGAAATGAGTAAAGTTGAAATTAGAGGAAGTGTATTCACATTTGCGTGGAGGGAGAGTGGAAAACCATTTTCGGAAAAAACTCAGTAGGCCTGACCGGGATTCAAAAACCTGATCTCGCTGTCATCGGCCGTCTAGTCTAACACTAGAGTGACCGCTTAGACCATGTGGCCACCAAAGCAGGTATTATACAAAATTGTTCGGTTTTAAGGGGGAAACAAGATGCATTGGTCAGTTTGATTTTGGTGGCCACGTTAGGGTCATCTCAAGATCGTTTTTTTTATATGGACTTTTTTACTACGGAATCTTGTAGCTTGTTTCAAGAGCTTTTCAAAACCCTCCTGTTTTTGTTATTATCTTTTAGAATTGTGGTTTGCCATTCGATTTGATAGTACCAAAATTAATTTTATCACACTAAGACCATTCCGTTACGTTAGCATGTAACAATGTGTTTCTGTATTTTTACGCGTGGGTGTTTATATTTATTTACAAACAAAATAAGGTAAATAAAATTTAATAACACAAATGATTTAAATAAATCAATGTCATTAAATGGTAAAACTTATAACTGCCAACGTCGATACATTTCTGAAAGCGCTTGGTGAAATATTTTTGAACGTTCGTCAGATTATCCCAATCAATACTTTAACAAGGGTTTCTTTCTACTACCCAAACGGGTAGTAAGACGCGGTGCTAATAATAATAATAATAATAATAACAAGGGTTTCTTATGCCTTCTTTTTTTAATTTGGTTGGTACAACTTCACCGATTTTTTTCCTTTAATAGACCTCCATAAAAAACAGTTAAGTCGAGTCTGGTGAAAGGGCAGGCCAATGAACTGGTCCTGGTCTTCTTATCCACCTATCATTGTTGTATCTGTCCAATATTTCTCGAGTTACTTGTAAATAGTGCTCGGGACAGACATCGTGCTGATACCATACATGCAGTCTTTGTTCTAAATATAATTACTGGAGCAACATTGGTAATTAATACTCTATAGAGTCATTTTGTCCAGTCAATACTCCTTCAATAAAGTAGGGCCCGATTAATTTATCTCCAATAACACCGCACCAAATATTGACGCTCCATGCCCATATATATTAAATTTCTCGTTTCCACCTTGTATTTTCTTCGGTCCAGTAATGCATATTCTGCCCATTGACTACCTCATGATTAGTTAAAAATATATATATTTATTTAATCTTTTTTGTTGTTGTGCCCAGTGACAAAATTCCACTCAATTTTGAAAATCAGCTCTTGCTGTATCGAAATATGGTAAGGGTGGAATTTCTTATGCTAATTATCTTCAAAACACTTCTTTGAAATATTCCAGGAAAGTGAGAAATATTACGAGAACTTACATGCAGATTAAGGACTAGTGCAGCTTATACAGTGACTTCATTGTTTTCACCGGAGATAGTATTTTGGCATTATTTTTTTATTTTCCCTTTACATGAAGACTTCCATCTTCTAAACATGTCTGCATAACTTGTTAAAATGAGCTAGGTGATAGAACATTTCTCTCTCTCTCTCTCAGGGTATCTTTCAGGGTCCACGCGATGTATTTGTCTATGTTCATAAGACATAGTAAGTAAGACATGTAAGAGTTTCTGACTTGTTTTACTATGTCCATAAGACATAGTTTTGAATGTTAGAGTCTTTGCTCTATTTTTATATGTCCTTAAGACGCAGTTTTGAAGGTCAAAGTTTCTGATCAGTTTTCTATGTCAATAAGACACAGTCTTAAATACCTGGACAATAACCAGATGCCCTATACTTTATGGCCATGTTTGGGCTAGTTTAAATCTTTATATCCACAATTGGTGGAAATCAGGATATCTAGAGCTTTGTTCCATGACCTAGTTTGATCTTTGACCGATACCAGTCTTTACTCTTTCTATTGGTATATCTACCTCCGGTGGTGATCAACTCATGGGTATGCTACTAGTGCAGAGTAGTGGCCCGCGTGGTATTGTTTATTTTATCCGGACACCTTCAGGCACCGTTTGAATTAGTTAATGTTTAACTGTTTGCTGGTGTTATAGTATGTGTTCAGACTTGTGTTGATATTTAAATTTACTATTGAAAGATCAGTCAGTACTAATGGGGAATAGACCAGCCATGGTATTTTACAGCCTAGATTCCTGGTAGCTCGCCATTAAATATTTGTAAACCTATAATTCCTCTTCTAGGAACTTAACCTTTGTATCTCGTGATTCAATATGGAGTTAACTCATGCTAGCTAGCTCATTTAACTACCAACGTTGTAACTCTTTAAACTAGGACTTTCTACAATTAGGTATTGTTAACTATTATTCTTGTAAAGGCCTTTTCAGTCAAAGTACAGTAGCTGCAAAGCTGGAGTGGTGTTATATTGTATTGTTGCTTAACCTTAAAGTTATAACTGCTTCCAATTTAAATTGCCATTGTGTTGAGGCAAACGCACCTTCATAGTAGAATGTGTATTTGTTCTACTTTAACGAGTTACACCCTTTTATAATATAGACTGCGTATAACCCGAACGGGTAGTAAGACGTGGTGCTAATAATAATAATAATAATAATAATAATAATAATATAATATAGACACAGCCATACTTGTCTTAGTTGCAGGTATAACCAAGGTGCTTCACACCTAACGTTCCCTATTGGGATAACGATGTCTAAACAACAGATTTGATTCCCTTTAATAAACAATAGAATGTATTGGATAAAATCTCGTCTAACCATTTGTAATTGTTTCGTCTTGTTTGACTTTAAATAAACCGATTTGTTAAACTTGTATATATCTCTTATGCTTTATCCTTCCCATCCTTATTTATATATAATTTTTTATTGCATTCGTCTCTTCTATCTGAAGTAGAAGCGGTGATTCAGTACGTTGTATATCATGTTATTGGCTTTACTTTTCTTTTCAATGTTTAGCTTGGCCTCTGGCGGATGTCTGGCTTTATGTGCAATTGTGTTCATATTATTGTTAGCTATATGCAGGCCTAGTCTAACTTAATGAGAGACTATAGCCGCCATGTTTAAAAAAAACTGCACGTTCAGAAATAATAGCTTTATTTAGTACAAATCTAGAGGGAAGTTAGAATATTTTGATCACATCTGGGGAGATTTTGCTATTACGAGTTGGAAACACTGACTGAGACCCGTGAAAAATTCACTCACATGATATTGAGACAGCCGATGCTTACTTTGGGAAAGAGTGCATTTACAAAAAAATCTTGTCGGCAGAAACCACAAAAAAGTGATGAAACAAACTTTAATTCCTTTAGAACTTGAATGAATATTTTTAAAAATGAGGAATTTGAATATTACTTTGGAAACTCCATGGTGTCAGCCTGCAATCGAGCCATGCCAACCAAGATGCTGCTATCTGTTGGTGAAAATCGTGCCAGCCTCTACGGATAGAGGGTATCATGTGATCAGTACAATGAACCCTCTGGTAGTTAATTTAGGCTCTCTTGACCAATGCCGCTATAATTTTATTCAAGTAGCTCCTCATTTGTCCTCACGAAGCTGAGCTGACCCCGTTTCTCAGAACATCAGGAAGCACTAGAGATCGAGCTAGGGATCTCTGTTACTTGCTCTTTGGCTTTGACTTTAGGTAGACTAAAGCATTTAAATATTCTTGCTTTATTAAATGTAGTAAGGGTGTCATCAGTTTCAAGGATTTATTCTAAATCCTTAGAAGTGTATGTTTCAGTGGCGTTTGCCAACAATTAGTTCAGTTGCACTACCTTCATCACTGGTTCCTTCACCTAATCCTTTTGAGTAACTGGAAGGTTTTCACTATGTGGAACAGGACTTTTTCAGCTAAATGTGTTTATGTTCGGATATTAAAAACTGCGCTTGCTTTTTTTTTTTACACCCTTGATATTTTTTGTCATACAGAAATGACAATATTCAATGTAGTTACATGATCTCACATTCACCATAGGTATAGTAAAAAGCATACTTTTGAATTTCACAGCTATCCACATCTTCAGATTCACTGTGCAGATGATACAGCACATATGTAAAGTCCAGTTTCAGTTCAGTTCACCAATAATTTAACCAAAGTACAAATAATATGTATGTTTAGTAATTTTAAAGGCTTACTTCCTCAGAGCCATCGTTGTAAGCTTTTCACACATCTAAGATAAATTGACAGGGGTAATAAATAAGACACTTCGTTTGCTTCAGCATTGTAACAATACAATGGTAGGCGAAACACAGAAGGTAAAAACACTCTACAAATAAACACGGATCAACCACTCACAGATGTATCTCTGTAGTTGAGAAAGCTATTGTGTTAGCAAACACCCAGTACAAGGATAGTCGGTAAAACACTACTGCCATCTAAGAGCAAATTCGATAAATAATTGGTTATGTATCTGATCATTGTTATGTTTTTATTATAAGTTATGTATTATGTTTGCATGTAACCACTATTCTGTAGGTCATAGGACAGATCAGGGTCATATTCCCCTCACTAAATCATAGCAAGATACCCGTATTACGCGCTACACAAAAAACATTCACAAAATTTGTGATATAATGGGAAATTTTTATTATTATTTCAGAGGTCTACACACAAAAATTGACTAAAAATAGCCAAAATATTGCTGGAGGTAAAAATCATGTTGACTAGTGTACAATTGTAATTGTACTATTGGAAGCAAAAAGCCAACTATTGAGTCGATGGTGGCTGCGTTATCTGATAGCACGTGATCTTAATTGATCACAAATTTGCAGTCAACGATTTTTACACGTCCATCAAAGACTCTGCCTTAATATATGAGTGAAGAATGAGCCTTATCAACGAATCCTGGACAGCTCAGCGGTTATAGCATTGGCATACTAAGTCAAAGGTCCCGGGCTCGATTCCCGTGTCCAGGTGTCATTTTTCAATTTAATGAATATCATAGTGTAACTAAGCTTAAAAATTGAAACGCGCCCTTTCTGATAAATGGGGAGTACTCTATTTACAGCTTCAGCTTTAAAGGAACCTGTCACTTTCTTGTATCAAGGGGTACACAAACACACTCACACACGTCACAACCTGATAACATATCTGTCAACGAATTTTAACGTTAACTGACGTAACACGCGGTGGTGTATACATTCATTATGTGCGCTTGTGCGGTGACGTGGACAATACACAAACCATTAACTAAATTTAGATTTTGAACCAATAACAAGTTTGGAAACGGAATTCAGATAATACTGAAGGAAATTATGAAAATGTATATGTGTGAATGCTCTCTGTAGGTGTCAATAACACCCTAAGGATGGCATGACAGCTACAGGAAGAGACTCTAGTCGTTGCCGGTGGCGCTAGAACTGAGGATTTGAAGGAGCAGTGGGCATTGCCAGCCCTCGGAACCCCTTAGAATAAATGTTTTACCCTCAATAAATTTATTTCACTTTCTTCTGTTATTCTCAAACATGAAACTGAAAGATTGCCTTACTTCAAACTCAAAATATATTCTAGCGTCATCTGATTTTTTAATACCCAAATTAGTGCGATCTAATAGCTTCTAGAAGCATCTAAATTATGATTATTCTGTAAACAAATAAACTAAAGGAGCTGACCACAAAAGCTTTGTCAGCATTCCTGAGCAAGAAACCAGGCCGGCGGCCCGGTTAAAATGAGGGGAATTGAGCCCCTCGTGGGTGACTACAGAACATCTAAGGCTAGGGGTCACTTTGTCAATTTAGGGGCTACGCAAGCTAAGACGTCGGTTCATTGATACCAGTCTCGGAGGCTGCCACTCGAGCCTAGGGTATCCAGTTCAGCGACCGTGTAGGGACCACATAGGAGTCATACAGGCCATTGGGTAGACCTCATAACACCTCGTTTTGTCACACGCTTCCTAATATTCTTTAAGTTCTTTCATTCTGACCTCACTTCTAACATCACACTTGTAATAGATATAGTAGTATTAATAAACCTCTTTAAAAGCCAAGTCTAACGTCAATCACGAACCCACACCAGTATTCAATATCACCTCCCCCTTAACCTCGGCCACAGACACCCTGACAGATTCCAGACCCACACACAAAGATACAAGAGGGGTGAGGAATATTCCAAATATATTTTAGAGTAATCTAATTTCCAAACATTTCCCAGGTAAGTAGGCCTACAGCTTAAAATAGATTCTAGAATAGGGATGGCAAATCTATGGCAAGCATGCCACTAGGTACCACGAGAACACGATTTACGTGACACGCCAACATGGTCAAAATAAACATAAAATAAAACTTTTACCAAAATCGTGTAATATTTTGAAGTCAGAAATATTTCGACAGCCTTGTCATAATGTCATCATCACAATGAGCTTTGTGAAGTCAACCCCTGTAAATCATCTTGTGTACTGTTGAAGACAACAAGTTATGATCATATTCAGGGGCAGATTTACGCATAGGCTTGGGAGGCACTTGCCTACGGTGGCAGATTTTAGGGGTGGAAAATTTTGAATGACTGGAAAAAATATATATATATTTTTATACCAGTTAAAATAATTGTATGACTTCATCGTGTGTGTGATTGTTGTGGTTTGCTGTATCTGCGTACCAACATGATAGAATATCGCCTTAATTCAATGACAATCGGCTTAATTGATGGTCACTTATTGGATAAAGGGGATTTGTCTGGTATCATTGACCAGTTCACTCAGCAGAAATTAAGGCAAAAGATACTATAGACTATTTTCTTATTGTGTAAATGCTAATATTTTATCTGTAACATGTTCTACAGTCTACTAATGCAGACTTTATATGTTTAAAGTATATAATATTTGAATTTGTGTGTTGTGATAGTGTAAGAATATTTATTTCAATTTTTTAATTCTTTGCTTGGATTCTTATTACTTTTAAAACCTCATTATAATCAATAATAAAATAATGTAAGCACTTTTTATCTGTCATTCCACAAACAGCACTTGTGTATATGGTATAAATGTATCGGTGTATGAGTGGGGTAGGGGTAAAACGGGGATTTATAAGGTTAGAAATTAAGGGAGGGAAAGTGGGCGGCTAATTATCTAGTGCCTATGGGCGGCAGACTCGTAAATCCGCCCCTGAACATAGTATAGAAATATATTTGCTAACAAAATACAACATGTTCCAAATTAATAGGGTGAAGATTATATAATTTATTTATTTTAACATAAATCTCAATTTGTCTTTTTTGTTGTTTTTTTAACTGAAGGTGTTTAATTTTCGAGGTTTTTACAAGTTATTGAAATTAATATTTCCTTTGACAGTTGAATAAATTTTTGTTCTTTAAAATTCAGGATATTTACAATTTCATCTGAGTTATTCATCACATTTCATAATAATATCCAAATGGTTTTGAATTTAAAATACTTATTGAAAAACGTAATTAAGGGGTGGTACACTAGACTAATTCAAAATTCGGATAGTTCTTAATCGGCAAAATGGTCAGAAAAGTTTCGCCATCCCTGTTCTAGAGGCATAATAATTTTAAAAAATTCGCTGAAAGGGGATCCATTCCAAATAGTTTCTAGAGGCAAAGAGGCATCCCCATTTCAAGAATTTTCAGTAGTTGGTTCACTCTAAATAAATTGTATACGAGTTAAAAAAAAATTAATTCAGGCCAGTAGCACTAAAAATAGATTCCAAGGGAATCCAATTTTCAATTCTGGGATAGGATTGCCTTAAAGATCCAAGCCCCTCAAAAGGTCTTCATTTTAATTGCCCTCCACCTTTTTATATACAAACCAGGTTTCGCCCTCACTGTCCACCGCTAGGAATGATGACCATCAAGAGAAGTATAACTCTATCACAGCAAAGCTTATTTTTTCCTATCACGTCTTACTATCTTTACCGCATTTAATTAAACTGATTGAGTGGGAACGAGGAAGATAAGATTTAGAGGATTGATACCCACGTGTAGGTAGAGAGAGAGAGAGAGAGAGAGATAGAGCTAGAATCAATTTAGAAGAAAACACCTTCAGTACACCCAGCTGGGATTCGCACCCAGACTTTCCTGTGCTGGCCAACCAAAATAGATGAGTTTGAGATTTAGTCAACGTGATCACCATTGCGAGTTTCAATAAAATTGATAGTCAAAGTACAACATCCATCCTAGAGTATATTTATCATAGGAACAACCTTATCTAACACGTAAAAATGACCCACTTCAGTGTCCGCATGGTCTAAGGCGTTACTCTCACAATAGACTAGACTGATGATGACAAGAAGATCGGAGTTCAAATCCCTATAGGGCATACTAAGAGTGTTTTTGCCAAAATATTTTTCCAGTATCCCTCCACGCCAATTATGGTACACAACATCTAAATTCTACCTTCCAACAGGTACTAAGACGTGGTGTTATATTCTATTAATTAAAAAAAAAATTAAAAAATAAAGTAAGCTTGTGAATGTGAGGAATGCCGGGCCTCCACCGTGGTTCGGATTCCACGTTAAACTGTAGGTCCTCCATTTCATCTCACAATCACCCTACCATTACACATTAGCGTAAGTGCGTACAACCCGAACGGTTAGCATGACGCGGTGCTAATAATAATAATAATAATAATAATAATAATAATAATAATAATAATAATAATAATAATAATAATAATAATAATAATAATAATAATAA
>CABFWB010001590.1:105234-135153 GCA_902151455.1 Timema bartmani
CCCCCCCCCCCCCAATATTTTTGTTACTTTTTCAAGTTATTCAACTGTAACATTTTGACATGTACTAGCAGACAAAAAAAAAAGTACGCAATATCCTTGACATTTTATTTTACGTTTACCAATTTTTTTTCCCTCCATCATCGTTGACGTTAAACGAGTGACAGACAATTGTGATGCAGTGCTGCCAATTTCCTGTGCTGTGATTGGGTGACGCTTAGTCCTTACAAATTCATCTCTATCTCCATTCTTCCCCTCTATAAAGCCTGCAAATAAAATATTAATTTTGAGCAAGAATGAAATAACCTTGTCAAACATGGAGGAGAGAGAGGTAGGGCTGGATTTAATTATAAAAAAACTAGTAATAAACATTAAAGAAATAACTAGCCTCATTGGTGGCCACGCAGAGTAAACGTCAGTCTCTCTCTCATCTGGTTTTTCTGTGATGGGGGTGCTGGGGTTATAATTTCGGTTGAATATATTAGGCTCCGGGAATAATAGGCTACAGGCAGCGAGCGGCAGAGCGGCAAAGTGGTAAGCGGTGCCGGCTACAATAAAAGCGGTAATTTCCTACATTTCAAAACGGTACTCTCGTCCAGTTGCCAACATAGAGTCAAGTTTAGTGATAATCTAACCTTATTCCACAGATTCTTAGTTATGATAGTGTTCTTAAAATCGTCGTGGCAATCATTCCACAAGCATGGCCTCGACTGCACCTCCAAAATCAAGACTTCATTCTCAATGTACCGTCAATTTATGTGAAGATCGGAACTTTTTATTTGTGGTTTTTGATTAGATTTGCACTTGACCATTAAACATTTTCACTTGACCAGATGACACTTGTACTTCAACAGCCTTCAAGTATGTATTGAACCTGCGGCGAGCGTTGACGCCCTAGTACTCTCGTCTATCTATCTATCATAGGCAGGAAACGCCGTTCTCCGTACTAAACAGTGCAAACAAAAACTTGAGCGGCACCTCTAATCGTTCACCACCCGTATCGTAGACGAGGGCCTTAAAAACCTACCTTTATCACACTTTTATTGTGGAAAGCCCGGAAGGATATACTCAATATCATTGCTGAAAGAACTGTAAGTCTTATATGGATAAAATCTTGATCTCCAGTCTCTCTTGGTTAACAGTTGCAATCTCCTAGCTTCCAGCTATGTCAGTAGGGAGTGTACTGAGGTAAAAATGAACCAGTGGCAACATCGATGAGCCCGTATATTGGAGGGGAGGTTGACCACACCGAAACGAGAGACAACACTGTTTCCCTCTAGTAACCATGCAGTTCCCTCGGTAATGATATCTAGTGTAATAGGACGTGATGTACAGAATGAATAGATACAAATAATATGTGTTTATTATAAATTAAATGATGCTTGTAGATAAGGTAGCCTCGCCTGATACAAATACATGTGTAGTTTCTTTTAACAAATTAATAGAAGCGCACTGTTTTAGGTCTACGTGTGGACAAACGCACCAGGCCCAAATAGTGGTTTTAAGGTTACGGAGGGTGACCTGGCGGTAAGGTATCAGACTTCTGTGCTGGGGGTCTAGGGTTCAATCCTCGGTCCCGGCACAGATCTATCTGATTGCCAAACCCTTCCTTCACTTCTGACAAGACGTGTATCAATCTCAACTTGTGAATGTGTGGAATTCCAGTCCTCCACCGTGGTTCGGATCCCACGTTAAACCGTAGGTCCTTCATTTCATCTCACAATCACCCTACTATTACACATTAGCGTAGGTGCGTACAACCCGAATGGTTAGTAAGACGCGGTGCTAATAATAATAATAATTTAAGGTTACGGGAAAGTTGAGTCCCAGATCTCATCTGGTTTTTCTAGGGATTTTTTTATAAATAGTTTACAGCTCCCTCCACGCAAATGTGGGTACATTTACTCGAGATTCTACCTTAATCCTAGCGGATGAACCGGATACGGTACGCATGTAAGTCGCTAACTACTAATGCAATACAACTAGAGCCGTGTCGCCAAAGAAGGAGCCATTTAGAAGTTATATAAAAAGTATTCAACAGTGATAAAAAAAAAGTCTAAAATGGCAGATTATTAACACGTGTATTGGCATGTGAATACATGAAATTAGGTAAAGAAGCTTTTTGGGCTGTGGGATGAGGAAGGCTCGTTTTCCTCCGTGTACAACTGTCCATCCTATTCGCATAATTGCACAAATGGGATAAGGATAAGGAAAGTATAAGTTTAGATGTTAAGTAACCACGTTTGCGTTGAGTAAGAATGAAAAAAAAATCATTTGGGAAAATCATCACCCAAGCGGGATTCAAACTCTGACCCACATGAATTATGACTTTTCTAAATATTCTCCATCCCATATTTTTAAATTACGTTGATAAAGAATGTTTCTCGTGACGGTCCCGTCATGTGTTGGGATCCACCACCTACGAGGATGGAGAAGGAATGCCAGGCAAGGTCGCGAGGAGTGCCACCGCGTCTCTATCGAGGTCCAACGCAATCACTTGTCCAATGGACAATAGTTACACCGTCGTAAATTACGACAGAAGGTGTTTGGTAGGATATGGACATCTGCTGTGTACACATCCAACTTATTAAATGCTGACTCCACTGACATGGTAGAACAGCCACACAAGTGCAGTGTGGGGTCAAATAAAGTATATCTACGGTATGAGAATAGGTGACAGTTAGTAGAACGTTCTTTATTGCAGATATTGGCTGAAAGTCACTAATGTCAACAACACCTTCTTCGGTGGCCACATGGTCTAAGGCGTCACTAAGGTTAGACTAGACTGTCCATGACAAGGAGATGGGGGTTCGAGTCCTGGTTGGGTGTACTGATGGTTTGTTTTAAAAAAATTCTCTCCCCCTCCACGCAAATGCGGGTACACTTCCTCTAAATTCAACCTTCTTCATTCCTAGCTCATTAGCTTAATTAGTGCATGTGCGTAAAACATTAGAGTTAGTAAGAGGTGGTGCTAGAAAAAATAAGCAGTTCAGGTTGAATGAGGGGTCCGAATATCGACTACAAATTATAGACGACCCTTAATATTTATAAATGAATATCGGTAGTCAACAGATCTTCCAGTATACGAATAACAAGTATATATGGCCTAGTTTTGGATTTATTGACCTCTACATATTGACTTGATATACGGTCCTAAATCACATTTAACCCATACCGGTGGGCACGCTGACCAAGGTATCAGTCATGTTTGCTGGTGTGTGTTTTTTTTCCTAAAAAAATTTTACTCTGCCTTACGCAAATGTGGATAAATTTCCTTTGAGTTACATATTATTTCCTATTTATACACCATCATTGTAAATATGTGGATGAATAGTAAATTGAGAGAAACGTATTTTTTTTTAAAAAAAAGGACATAAATGTTACAGTTACGTTAATTAGGCCTATATAAATATTAAGTTTTTCGAGATTTGTATCGGGTAAATTCATTTACTCAACCTATTCTTTTTTAGCTTATTATTGGTTGATGATGGATTAAATAGGCAAGCTATTATGTTTGCGTATTGAGTTTATAACCTCATTTAATTATCACTTGCAATCAATTGAAAATTTACATACGAACACGAGAATCGTGCTTGGGACCTGTGGCTTAGTACGCCAATGCTCTGACCACTGAGCTATCCAGGATTTGTCTCGTGCCAGAGTCATTCTTCACTCATATTTTAAAACAGAGTATGTGATGGACGTGTGAAAATTGTCAGCTACATTATGAGTGATTAATTAAGATCACGAGCTATCAGATAATGCAGCCACCTTTGACTAGGAATGCGCATATCGAGATGGATTAAATAGCCAAGTTATTATATTTCCTATCTTGATATGCGGATTCGTACAGTTGTTATTGTACTATTGGCAGCATGAGCCGTCCAGAGTCGAAGATGGTTGCGTTATCTGATAGTTCGTGAGCTTAGTTGTTTTTTAGCACCGCGTCTTACTATACGTTCTGGTTATACGCCTATGTACTAATTACAATGCTGACCTAGGTGACCACCCGTATTTGAGTGGAGGAAGAGTGGAAAACCATTTAGGGAAAACTACCCTCAGTGCACCCAACCGGGATTGAACACCGATCTCCCCGTTATCGGCAGTCTAGTTCAACAAGAGAGTAGCGCGTTAGACCACGTGGCCACCGAAGCCGGTGGGATCTTAGTTGATCACTCATATGTAGCTGATGATTTCCGCATGTCCATCACAGACTCTGCCTTGAAATATGAGTGAAAAATTACCCTGAGCATGGGACGACTCCTGGATAGCTCATTGTTAAGAGAATTGTCATACTAAGCCAAAGATCTGAAGTTCGATTCCAGCTATACAGTGAACTTACTAATCATCTACAATCTTACAAAAATTTTCAATCCCAATTTCAATTTTTAGTTGATTGCAAAACTTCAAATACTATGGACGAAATTTCTGTGTAGGTTTTTACAGTGAGGATCTTGACGAATCTTTAAAAGTAGAAATGTCACAGTTCTATGAATTTATCAAGAGTGTTGATATAGTTAGTTGTCAATACATTGCTAAATATATGTATGATAATTAATCATTTGAATGATGTTTTTACAAATGTAATTACTGCTTTTAGATTGTATTTGATAATAATCCTCTAACCAACTATGAAGCAAAGCGCTCTTTGTCAAAACTTACCTTTATTAAAAATAAATTACGGTCAACAACGCTATCGATTTATAAGTTAATGAAGATAAATTGAACTTTTATATTTGACTCAATTAAAAACCTATACAATTTAGCCTAATTAATGGTTTTGAATGACCGCCTCTATGTTCTAGGTCTAAAAGTTTGTAGCTACAGACCCAACGTCACGGGTTTGATCCCCGCTGCTCCTAGAATTTTTTTGTGAAGTACTTGCCCTGGAACGGGACTAAATTCCGGCTCGTCAGGATATATGAGAAGTTACATGAATAAATAGGTGGTGTATTCGGTCTATAAAACTGAGATTAACGTCCGGAGGGGAGTGTTCATTGTGCTGACCACATAACACCTTCTATCCGCGAATGTCAATCGCAATATAATTGCTAACGGCGGCAGCCGCTCGGTCGGTATAGCTCGATTGTGAGCCCATGCCATGAATTTTTTTCCTCGATTTGAATTTGATAACATTTAATAATAAAATATTGTAATTAAATAAGAAACATTTTCACTATAAAATATCCGATACAGATTAGGACTCAAAACTTTAGAAGAATCACATGGACCTATTAATGTAAGGTTTATATTATATTAGTTATAATACTAATTATGATGAGAACTCCAATATTCTATTTTTCTGTTTGAAATGCCTCTGGGTAGGGCCTACCAAAAATATGTCTTCAATAAATTATAGATATATTGGATATGCGACATCATGAAGGTTCGCTAGCCCTGATCTAGTCGATAGGGTTGTATGTGGGCCTAATATTAGACAGGGTTTAAGTTGTGCTCGTTTGTAAGTCATGTGCTGATATAATCTGTTTCGAGAATTTATCCTACGCTAAATTCCTCAATCTAAGAAATATTGTGATTCTGAATCATGTAATTATATCTGATAGTGACTTACAAACATACCTAGTTCTATAACAAAAACACTACTCAGTCCCCCGACCGATGATTATTCATCAGAGTGAGAGTAAATCTCTAAATTTCACGGGTCATAAAATTTTCTGCTGGAAGCCTAACCTATACCCCATCGTTCAACGAGTAAAATATCCAGTCCTATAGGTGTATGTGGTCAGTGCATCTGGATACAAAACCAGTAGTCCTGGGTTTGATTCCCGGCTAGTACCATGAATATTTTTCTCTTAAGGGGACCACCAGGGGTTGGTAAATTAGGCTTAAGCTAGGTTTAGGACTCCCCTGGCTTACACCTCATATTCAATATCATCACACCATCTTCTTTATCTTGTTAACGTGGGCCTTAGAATCTGTCAGTATGTGCTATGGTCGAGGATAAGAGGGAGGTGAAGGGGTACATTTGTGTGGGTTCGTGATTGATGTTAAACTTGGGTTTTTAATAGGTTTATTAGTACTAATATATATATTACAAATAAGATGTTGATATAGATATTAGAATGAAAGAACTTAGAGAGTACTCGGAAGCTTGTGACAAAACAAGGTGTTGCTAGGGATTTTCCATAGCCTGTCTTACTACTAGGTGATCTCTTCACGGTTTCCAATCCCGGTACCCTGGGCTCGAGCGGCAGCCCTCAAGATAAGTACTGATGAACCGAGTCTTAGTCGGCGTAGTCCCGAATCGGGTAGAGTGACCCCCTAGACTTCGGTGTTGATTAGTCATCCATGATAGCTGGTTCCCCTATCTTTTATCTTGGCTCCCCCTGGCCTGGTATCTTACTAAGGAGTACTTGCAACACTTTTGTGGCCAGATCTTCTAGTCTATTTGCTTATAGAATAATCAAAATAACCTGCAACGCTCGTTTTTTCATTTACAACTCATAACATACAATATTACACAAACTCGCCTTCCGATCTAGGCCATGGGATTACACTATCATCTTATTGCGGGTACATAGGTGTACCCTGGGCAACGTTCTGTGCCACCAGAGCGGTGAACAGTCTAAATACAGGCAGCCGAACTGGATTTTATGTTCCTCCCGGTCAGTAATGCCATACGCATATATATATATATATATATATACCAGCGTCCTAGCAGCGTCCTATATATAATATGCCACTGACTGAGCCAAGGTGTCGAAGAAGTTTAAAAATAAAACCTTCATGAAATTCAGAATAATACGAAAGGATGCTAAGTATTTCTCCTATTCTAAGCTGAATGCGTGTAACTTGTCTCATTTTACCATTCACTTCTCCATGGCAAATAAAAGTTGTTAGCTTCCCCATTGAAGATCCAGGTAATGGACTATATCTCTATTAAGTATTGTACTCTTCACAATTCATAAAATGTTTGGAATCTCAGGTGTGCAGTTCACAAAATATTGGTGCTTTGAGGTTTCATTTTTTTTCCTTTTTTTCTTTTCGAGTGCCTTTTATTTGATTCTTTGTATGAAAGAAAATAATATATATTCCTGACTCATTGTTATTGATAGCGCTGCCACGGTGTGGTGACAAATGGAAACATCTTTGTTATTGCCGATAATATAAAGTAGAACGAGAAGTTTAATGACTTTCTTACTGAACAGCCCCTTGTGTGTAATCGTTGGGGTTCACTTTAAGGGCACCGCCTACTTGAGGGGAAGTATCCTCGCACTGCAGTAAGCCTAGTTTTCATGGGAATGGTAGTTCTGAAGCTTCAAAAACACTAAAAACAATCGTCTGCTGTGACCCTATTAAAAATTACTTCATTTGTTTGTGGAAGGCTTAGATCTATGTTTCTCACCAACTACTTTGATCTCAGAGCTGAGAAATTTCGTATTTATCTTTTCATTATTTTTTTAAAATTATAAAACTTAAAATATAAGGTTTTATCCCTATAGGGAAACATTGATACTTTCGCCTCCATTTTTGTGTGGACCATATTTTGAAATAGTAAACTAATTTTTAAATTCCGTGGAATTTGGGGATGTCTGCAACACGTGATCTTAATGTAAGATTATGATCAGAAGAAAATAAAATAAGTTTTCAAAATTTACGTTGCTTTGGTAAAGGTTAAAATAAAGATGATCCCAATCAATCAACTTAATTGGAAACCAACTAGATTTTAAAATGTCTTTAAAATGTGTATTCTAATTTAAAGTTCTTGCAACTAAGCGAAATTAATATTTTGTTGTTGTTTTCTTTTGTTTTTTGTCATTACGTTTGACTACCCGTTACCAGCAAACCAGATCAAACGAGACTGACACTTTTGTCAGCGTGGCCATCGGCGTTGGTAGCTTATGTTGCGAAAATTTGTACCAACGTCTACTATAAATTCAAAGCCATTTTCTTGAATTTAGTCGACATCTTTGGTCTTGAGGTAAATTGCTCGCCACCGGATCCGATGTTCGTGGGTTCAAATCCAAACGGGGTTGACGTGGCACTTTCACCTTCACTCATATAAACTCTAGTGTTCTAATATAATCAGTCGGTTCAGAAAGTACACGTTAAATACCTCAAATAAATCGATCTTGGATTTAGTCGGCTTTTATACTCATTCATTTTGCTCTCAAAAGGAGTGAATAAAGAAAGTCGACTCTGTAGCCTACTGCACACGTGAAGAAAGGTAAAATGAACCCTCAAGATGTGAAAGGACAAAGTGTGTTTTCTATTATTCAACCATACATTACAATATACTTCTTGATAATAATGGCTGCGAAACATAAATTATGTTGACCACTTTATGTAGCAGAAACATTCTATTTTGTAAAAACCTACACTTTAAGGTAATTTTAAGTGGCTATAAAAGACCGCTGACGGTATTTCATTTCCCTTTCCCTATAGACGAGCTTCTGTTACTTCGATCTCCACTAGACCATACAAATATAGACATATCTTAGAATAACTTTGTAAAATACAATAGCTTTGGAAAGTCTACTTTCAATTGAAAAACGTTCTTCAATAAGTCATAGTAATGCAATGTGTGAGCAAGTTTTAAAACTACAATTTAATTTGAATAAATTATTAATGATTCGGTGACCTGGTGGTCTAGGGGTAAGGTGTCAGACTTCTGTGCTGAGGGTCCGGGGTTCAATCTTCGGTCCTGGCACAGATTTATCTGATTGCCAAACCCTTCCTTCACCTCTGACAAGACGTGTATTGATCACAACTTGTGAATGTGAGGAATGCCAGGCCTCTACCGTGGTTCGGATTCCACGTTAAACTGTAGGTCCTCCATTTCATCTCACAATCACCCTACCATTACACATTAGCGTAAGTGCGTATAACCCGAACGGGTAGTAAGACGCGGTGCTAATAATAATAATATTAATGATTCATTTTTAAATCAGTTTTTACCCGCATCGGTGGTCGCACGGTAAAACGCGTCAATATAGTGTTGGCATAGATAGCCAGGGATGCGGAGCTTTGAGTTTAAATCTCAGTTGGGTGTACTGAAGCTGTTTATTCCTAAATGACTTGCCACTTTCTCTCCATGCAAATGCGAGTTTATTTGCTCCAAAAGTATACTCTTTTCATCCCTATTTCATTTATGTTATTAATCCATCCATTTAAACCTAACGGGTCTAGGCATGAAAAAATTGCAGTTTAGCTAAAACCATTATCCTTCTTGATCAGATAATATAAATTATATTATACGTATTGATTCATAATCAATTAATTAATATTTAATTAACTTAAAATAAACAATACTTGGAAATTGAATAGTCTCATTCATTAAAAAAAATGTTCTCTTAAGAACGCTTGTGTTTTTTTTTTTAGATTATACAAGACATTGCACATTTTACACCAAAATTAAAATCAAGCTTAACAAGTTTGAATATGTAAATACATAAAACATTAAAGACTATTTTCTAATTAACATACTGAAACCCAATTTATAAAGTAGTTTTATCAGTAANCGCTTGTGTTTTTTTTTTAGATTATACAAGACATTGCACATTTTACACCAAAATTAAAATCAAGCTTAACAAGTTTGAATATGTAAATACATAAAACATTAAAGACTATTTTCTAATTAACATACTGAAACCCAATTTATAAAGTAGTTTTATCAGTAAAAAACCGATTGTCACAATATGTTTGAAACGAAGTTTCATTTTCTCTGCTTTGTCACGTGGTATAGGGCAGCATTATTCAAACTGAGGTACAAGTACCTCCTACTTGGGCTACATGAAAACATTTAAGGGGGTGCGTACAATAAAAATATATGTACTGTATGTAGAATGTACAGATATATTTTTTTTTTTGCTCTCAAGATTGCTAACACTTTAGTTGATTAGTAATTTTATCATGCAGGCAATGATAAAATGTGTATTACAAAACAGTTTCAGTTCAATGGCCGCATATTTTAAGTCGTCACTCTCATGTTAGACTAGACTGCTGATGACTGGGAGCTCGGGGTTCAAATTCCAGTCGGATGTACTGAGGGTAGTTTTTCAAAATTGTTTTCCACTCTCTCTCCCCATACAAATGTGGGTATACTTCTTTCAAATCTAACCTTATTCATCCCAAATTTATCAGAATAATAATTATAATATATGCGTATAGCCTGAACAGGTTGAAAAACGCGGGGCTAAAAAAAATTTTCAGATCACATTACTTGATGTATAAATAGGCCTATATGAAAAATGTTTTAGTAATTTTTACAACTGTCAAAAAAGTTCCCTTCCTTTCTTTCTCCACGCAAATGCATATTCACTTCCTCGAGAACTACCCTCTTAATTCCATTTTAAAAATTATTAATAATAACAATAATTAAAAAATAGTTAATATATACTTTTATTATGTAGTTTTAATGATTTAAAAAAATCAAATACGCTAAACACGGTGGCTACTAACGGTTTTATCCAAGAGATTGGGGTTGGTAAGTTTGTTTATAGGAAGTGCACCCGCATTAGTATAGAATGGAAGTAGGAAAATCACAGTGATAAACAAGAGGAACCATCTCTCAGTGTATTTGACCGAGACTCGAACCTCAATCTACCCTCCAAGATCAATCCAGTATATCGTGAGGCTGACGCCCTAGACCATGCTACCACCGCTGAAGATAGTTTAATTTATAGCACCACGTCTTACTACTTGTTCAGGCTATACGCATATGTATTAATTACGTTTATGTGTTAGGATGAAGAAGGTTAAATTTAGAGGAACTGTATCCGCATTTGCGTGGAAAGAGATAGTGGAAGATAATTTGAGTAAAACCCACCATCGGTACACCCAACCGGGAGTGTTGCCTTAGACCACGCTGCCACCAAAGTAGGCGTGAGAATGGTTTGAATATATCGGGTATAATTTGAATAATTGCAATTTCTCTTTTAGAATTAATTTATATTTTTCATTGCATTATAGTAACCAATTTGTTTGTATAACCTTTCGTCAAGAATGTACAAGTTTTGTTTTTAAATTCTAACAGCGTTCCAACCAACCATTTTTTTAAGAGAGAAAGAAGGACAGTCAATTAAAAAATTGTTTGCTTGCCTCATCTTACCCCGCACACATTGTACAGTAGCTGACGAGTTTGGTAATAAATTATACCCACTATCTCATCAGGGACGGACATGTCTCAAGTTTTTTAAGGGCCTGAAACCAATTGGTACCCCAAGACTATTCCGCTACTGTAATAAAAGGATTGTTAGAAAGATACCAAAGTGGAGTAAAAAAAAAAGGTAGCGGCGAAAATAAAATAAAATGTTTAAAAACCAAACGGTGCTAGGAGACTTTTCTATATCTCATCTTTATTTTA
This sequence comes from Timema bartmani, assembly GCA_902151455.1. Lineage (NCBI taxonomy): Eukaryota > Metazoa > Arthropoda > Insecta > Phasmatodea > Timematidae > Timema > Timema bartmani. Next base: position 116,558 of record CABFWB010001590.1, read on the forward strand.
TTACTTTAAGATAAGAAATACTGTTATAAAAAGGAGTTGAATGGTTTGTTTGATACTGTCAGAATGAAAAGGGATTGGGAGTTTGTGTCCATTCATAAATTTTACCCAAGTTAGCCATTTATATTTGGTGGTACACTACAGGGGCGCACACAGAAATTCTTCTTGGTGGGGGGAGGGGGGGGATCCAAAGTAAAGAAGTTACAAGTCAACAGTCAAACCAAGCCATTACTCGTATACGATTCACAGTTTGAACAAATTACCAATTACTTTATGAGACTACATAAAGATTATACAGTATAAACCTAAAGCGTTACATCTAGCTATTTTTTACTGTAATTATAAATAATAATTTCAATAGACTGTATACATATTCATCAGATGAAGGGAATTTAACATTGCTAAATCATTGCTTTGTATTATAGTTTTATTTATCTTTCCTGTTCGCCAGGGCGGGGGAGGGGGGTCCAGAATCGGTTAACCCCCCTTTGTGTGCGCCCATGGTACACTATGGGGGAAAGTATTAATAGCTCGTGAACAATGGGGACAAATATTTGGTTGTGTCAGATCTGAGTTTACGTCGAATGTAAAAGAGATGTAATCACAAAATAAAAGGGAAAACAAACATTTAATTATGGTTAATTTTAAAAGAACAACTATCGGTAGTAAAGTGCAAATGTTGCACGAATTAATACAATCTAGTGTATTTTATGTATTCGACCCCTATTTAATAGTTTTATGTAGCTTTCTTTCAATAAAAGTTAACGTTTAGTATTTAGTTTAATTACACAGCTTCCAATTTACATATACGAAATTTTAATTTTAAATTAATTTATCTTTAACTTTTTACTATAGATATCTCAATTCTAAATGAATATTCTAAATGGTCTTTATTTTAGACTTGCCTCGTAACATTTAGTTACATTGCGCATCTATATTTTATATTTTTACAGCTAGAAGAATATAAAAGCAGTTTTTACTCTAGTCTCAAGTGTTTGTCATGTATATTTTCAAACAAGATTACACTCATCGCAACATACGTTGAGTCCTCTGGTAAAAACGTACACTCCATTTACTCTGAAAGGTAAGCAATCTTACCTTGACGTATTAGACTATGAACCTATCATATGAGCTACGCCATAGTAGAATAAGGGAAAGTTGGGTCTGCTATGATGAAAGCTCTTAAGATCATAACGGACAACCAGTGCGGCGGCTAGTATAGAAAATAATATATTCTACCATTCTATTTATTTCTTAGTTTAAATTTGTTGATCCTTGAGATCAAATCAGAAAACTCGGCACGCATATAAATGTCCCATTACCTGGGACTTCTGTTCTGTGGTCTTGTCGGACTAATTGACAGGGATCTAGTCTAGATACATTAAAATTGTTTTATTGGCTAATACAAGGTTAAGAAACTATTTTTATCGCTAACATTCCCTTATTTGTGAAATCAATTAAAATAATGGTCGGAAAGACCCAAACGTTTCGCGATCTGCTCATTAGCCTGGATGTACTGCACAAAGATGTTGTTTGAAGACTGTATCGTGTGATGACGGTAATAAAAGTGTCGTTTCCAAGAACAGCTCTTTTATCACAACCACAAGTTTATAACTTATTAGCGAAACATTTATTTCTAATCACGGCAACTTGGTTTTATTTAGGAATTGTGCGTACTTCAATCGTGTTTGTCTACTGAGCTAAGAGTACCGGGTTTGATTTCTGGCATGGCCGAAAATTTATCATTGATAAAGATTTCACATTGATAAATTAACAGCTGGATGTTGTGTCTGTCCTAGTCTGGAAACCGTAATGGATGTAAAAAAAAAAAGGTTACTGAATCAGCATCGGTGGTCGAACGGTCTAACACGTCACTCTTGTATAACAGGTGCGTTGTTCAATCTGTGACCTGCGGCTGGAGTCGCAGTCTTCACGCATTCGCCAATTTGAGTTTGATCTGCAACACTAGACGATGGCGGCACGTGTCGCAGCACCGGTTGAGTGAGCAGTGCTTGTGGCTAAAGCCCTTGGGATGAAAAACCTTTAGCTAATACGCAGTTTTAGTCCTACTCATTTTTTTTACATACTCCTCATTAGTGGACACGCGTATAAAGACGTAAGTCTCGTAGCCCCTTCTGGTTTTGTTTGCCGATGAAAGGAAAGTCGGGATTCAAATATCAACCAGGTAAACTATGGTGGGTTTTTTTTTCTAATAGGTTAACAACTTTCCCTCTACGCAAATAATTGCACGTTTCCTGATTCCTCTCAATTATACCTTCCTCAATCCTACCCCACTAGTATGAATATGTTTGTACCCGGATAGGTAGTAAGATGAGAAGTATGTAAAAAATTAAAAGATACGAAAAATAAAAGTATTCCGAATATTTTTTAGTATTATTAAATATTTTGTTCCTTAAAATATTTATAAAAATAAATATAACACCAAGCTAATTTTTAAAAACATACTTTATTTACATACAAAGGAAATATATTTCTTTAGTAGTAAATTCAACAAAATGGCAGACAAAAAAAAATTGTTTTCTTCCTGTCTCACTACCCATCCAACTCATCCGCATTTAATAACATAAATGGGGTAGGGATAGAGAAAGTATAATTTAGATTAAACGTGCCTCCATTTGTGTGATGGTGGGGCGGGAAAACTTTTTAAAAATAAAAGCACCATCAGTAGACTATACTCACTCATGATTCGAACCCCAACCTCTACAACACTTGCACCCACAAACCAGACTTTGTCATATATTTAATAGTAGCCTATATTCAGTTTTTTATGAAAAATCCCCATCAGTATACTCACCCAGGATTCGAACCCTGACCTCTCCAACACTGGCACCAACAAACCGGACTTTTTAATCTATTTAATAGTAGATATATATAGATAGCACCTGTATGAAAATATCAACATTAAACTGTAAATTAGTGTGGCATTAGTATAAAAGTGTTGATAATATAAGCGTGCGCGCACGTCGAGTTTCCCTACCTTTTGGTAGAGACTAATTGGTCGATAAATCAACCCGCCATGTTAGCGATAAGAGTTTACCACTTCTAGACAACAATAATGAGAATGTGTGTGTATATATACATATAAACGAGGGGAAAAGAGGATGGAAGAGGAAAAAAAAGAGAGAGAGAGACAGGTCGTGTGGAAAATATTGATTCAGATAGTAAAGTTTTTAGTGGTGTCGCAATCGCATAGTCATAATAATTTACCACCGAAACAAGACTTCTAGCGATGTTTTTCATGTTGTTGGTTTGGGCTACCGAGTTATTTCCTCATCCACTAAGATATTTTAAGAATGTTCAGTCCTAGAAACCAACCGATAGGCCCTACATCCATCCTTTCTTACTTTATTACAGATAAATTATTGCAAACGTGTTTTTTTTAACACCGCGTCTTATTACCCATTTGAGCTATACGCCTATGTACTAATTACGATAATGGTTTTAGGGATTAGAAAGGCTATATCCAGAGGTAGTGTACCCGAATTTGCGTGGAGGGCGAGTGGAAAACCAGTTTGGAAAAGCCACCCTCAGTACACCCGACCGAGATTCAAGCCTCGATCTCCCCATTATCAGCAGTGTAGTCTACTACAAGAGTAGCGCGCTAGACCACGCGGCCACCAAAGCGGGTAAACGTAAGTATTTTTGGCTGCGTTATTATGATGGAACTTTACGTTTTACTCAACTAAAAAAAAAAGATAAATTGAACAAAGCTCTGTGTCTGTAAGTTTCTTTGTACCTTGGTCACAGACCTACAGACCTACAGCCACCAGGTTAGTGTTCTTTAGGCATATATAATTTTAAAAAACAGGAAAGTTGAAAAGTAGAAGTAAAGAGGCAAGTATGCGAAGGGTTACCCTTTTTTTCAAACTCCGATCAAAGTATTCTTTTGTTTGTTCGCTGGCAGCACTTTACAGCGAAACTGTGCTATATCGTGATCTAATAAATGGCGGTCTCGTTGGGAGAAGAGCTCTTCTTTGGCCCCAGATCTTTTCTTCTATCGGAAAGCAATTTCTTTGTTCGTGTGTTGGTAAAGGATAGTGGGGTCAGCGCTAGGGGCAGGGGTTAAGCTGCAATAAAAAAAAACCTTTATTGCCTTCCAAGATGGGCGCAGAATTTGCTCCAATTCAGGAACCCTCCCTTTAAGTCTTTTATTCCTTATCTTTAGTTCCTGCTCGGGAACACCAATGAGCTTCTCAGGATTTTCTCTCACCGCACACTCTCTAGCGGGACATTCATCAACCTTGGCCTCGGTGGGGTGGGCAAGATAGTTAATGGGGTGTACCATATATCGAGCATGTTCGGTCCATGGTCCCCGAGTTAGTTTTATGGGATCCTCCCACTCAAATTAAAATTTTTGAAACACATTTGAAAGTTTAAAAAGAATAGATTAATATAATATTGTACAAAATCAATCAAATGAATTATAATAAATAGATTAGAAAAACTATTAATGAAATTCATATTAAATTCCGATCAGCATAGAGATATAGAAGATAAAACAATACATTAGTTACTATTTGATATCATAAAGAAATTAAAGTTCAAAAAATTAATATTTAGTTTAAAAGCTCTTGTTAAGATGGACAACTCATTAGAGTAATTTAAAACATATTTCACAAAATAAAATGCTTAGACTCATGAGAATGAGTTAATGTTTCCTTGAAAGTAAATATAAAGAGACGTTAAATTGTTTTAATATTTTGATATATGGATGATGTTAAACAATTAGTTTTTTTAGCACCGCGTAGGCCTATTTGTGTAACATCATGTAAATTGTGTTTCTTTAATTTTGTTCCTTTGATAATAAATTAAAACCGTTTCTTTTAATATTACAGCGATGTATTCCACGAAATGAAGCCACCCTCAGCGTTCTTGCCCTAGCCTCTAAAATTTGTTGTTGTTTGTCAATTATTTTTATTTAGTTTTGTTTATTTGGTTAGTATAGCTATTTGCTGATTATTTTTGCAATACTCAAACAACTAAAGAATAAAATTAAATTAGTTACTTGTAGTTAAATACACATTTTTATCCGAAATCTGCGCTATTATATTATAAATTTGTTATCTTTTTTTCTAATTTAATTAGCTATTTATTTTATATTTTTTTCTTTGTGATATTTAACGTGCGCTTTCTAAACCGACTGATTATATCCGTATCTCACTTACAAACCAACTTGATTTTTATAACAGACACAACACCCAGTCACCCATTTCGGTGGCCGCATGGTCTAAGGCGCTACTCTAACAATGGACTCAACTGTCAATGATGGGGAGATCATGGTTTGATCCCGGTAAGGTTTATTGAGAGTGGTTTCTCCTAAATGGCTTACCACTCTCTCTCCGCGCTAATACGGGTAGGCCTATACTAAGCATAAATTCAACCTCCCTCATCCCTAAACCATAAGCGTGATAATTATGTTCCTGAGCGCGTAAACCGATTGGGTAGTGATGGGCACAATCGAGTAAAAATAATCGAGTAACTCGATTGTGTTGTGTAATCGGTAGTACTCGATTCTTCCGGGATTACTCGAGTAACTTTACTCGGACCTTGTTATTCTTTTATTTTCTCTTTTCTTACCAGCTAAGTGAGAATCGACCTTATTGGCTGGACTGTTTGCCATGCTATTTCCATTTAAAAGGCATATTCCCTTAGAGCTCATTTTTCAACAACAGTTTCTGTTGCTACGCAAACATGGCCCTTTATGGTTTAAATGCGGCACATACATTTTCAATACAAAATACTCACAGATGTAAGGTACACAATCGAAAAGCATGCTAACTAAGCGTATCACATTTCCGATTCTTTTTAAAAGAACTCGATGAAAGTTACTCGATTTTTTTACTCGGCACCTCGGCAGTCTTATTTCCACAATCGCATATAACGAGGATAATTATTTTATTGATTATAATTTCTCCTTAGTAAAATATGATTATTTTTATAAATTGAAACTAATTAGAGTAAGTTACAAAACAAAAACACAAATAAAAACAGTTTTCACTTTTAAAAAGGTTCAATTATTTATCATCAATTTCTTTAACATGAATGTATAAAGAAAAGTTTGTTTTATTAAAAAGAGCCCAAAACAATTTTTTTTTTGTGAGACACTACTTAAAATGCATACTTTCATATTGACTGTACGTCACGGTCAGTGACTCGATTCTTAGAATTACTCGATTGTGCCCATCACTACCGGAATGGGTAATACAGTAAAACGTGATGCTAAGAAAACCCACCCAGTCCCCCGATTATTCACGGATACATCCGAGCAGGGCCTAACCATCAGCCATTGCGAGAACTGTAGTAAACTAGGAGATGATTAGTCCCCCTCCTCTTTCCTAACCATCAGCCATTGCGAGAACTGTAGTAAACTAGGAGATGATTAGTCCCCCTCCTCTTTCATTTACCCCTCTCTCTTCCGACTCTCTCATAATTCAACTCCCCCCCAATCCTCACCCCTCCCTTTGCATGCAAATCAAAACCTTCTTCCTGCCCTAAAACACCCCTCCACCCCCTCCTTCATTTCTCTTTTAATATCCTGTTCAGCTCGCCTATTAAGGGGCCGCAACATAACCTGTAACTTAATTAAATTCCAATGAGAAATTAATGAACATAGAATGGCGATGTGTGAATTATGGCGTTCCTTATTCTCCCGCGCAAGCCTCGACGCCGACAAGTTTACGACCCGCGTTTGAAACGAGCCCTCTTGGGGTAATATTTTAACACCCTCTTACACCCCTTACCTTAACCCCCACCTCTACAAATCTTTTACTTGAAGCGATAATAAACCAATATGGCAGGTCGTTAAAGACGATTGAAATAATTGACTTATCAGATTTATGTCTTGGAGCATTGTTTGAGATATATTGTGATAGGAGCCTTTTACCGAGTTAGGGTTTTCTCTCATTTGCCAGTGTCGTCGCTACTGTCGAACTTTCTAGAGTTTTTATTTGTTCGTTCAACACAAGTGTGTTGACAAACATCGGTGGTCACATTGGTCTAAATCAAAGGCTGCCAACTTTTGTTTGCGGCCCTACCAAGTTTCTTGAAATAGTAGTCTTGATGTTTTTAGATGAGAAATAGTGAATCCTTAGCTCAGTCGATAGCGTGTCTGTCTAGTGAGTTATAAGGGTCCCGAGTTCAATTCCTGGCATGGCCGAAAAATGTATCATTGGTGAAATGTGAGTTTATCATTTCACAGTGATAAATTAACGGCCGGGGACTGGATGTTGTGCCTGTCTTAGTCACAAGCTAGATTATAATGTATATGAAGCTACGACAGGCTTAGCAAGCCGGTAGTGGAAAATATATGGCTTGAATAAAAAAAACTGACCCAGTCTATAGGCTGAAAAACAGAAATGGATGTAAAGTAAAGACGAGAAATGAAAACTTTTGACTAGCGTGGGAAAAAAATCCACGAGAGCTCCAAATTATATATATTATTAATTTCTTCCTTAAATCTACTGTATTATATTGATGTATCAAACAAAAAATATTTTAATCGAAAAATTATTTTAATATGTAATTAAACATGTATACATTTTCCCACGTCTTATTTAATTCACAAATACTTGTTCTCGTTTCTATAAAGCCTTACAAAAATTAACCGATTATAAACTAAACTAAACTCGTGGATTCAATTATTGTAACCCTCGGGCACCCTTAAGTTAGAAACCCATGGTCTAATTCGTCACTCTCATGTTAAGCTGGACTGCCTGGACTGGGGATATCGTGGTTCGATTCCTGGTCAGATGTACCAAGGATAATTTTTTCCCTAAAGTGGTTCCCACGCAAATGTGGGCACATTTTCTATACAATTCTACATACCTCCTCTCTTTTTTTTTTCATCGTATCTCACTACCTTTTTGAGCTATATGCATATGTACTAACCACGCTAATGTATAAGTAGTAAGGTTGAGTTTAGAGTAAGTGGACCTACATTTGCGTGAAGGTAGAGTTAAAAACTATTTAGAAAGCACCACCCTTAATACACCAAACTGAGATTCTAACCTCAATATTTCCGTTCTCGGTAGTTCAGTATATTACAAGAAAGACGCCTTAGTCCATTCGACCACCAAACTATTTCACTAGTTAATGTATGCGTGTAGCCCAAGACGAGGGAGTAAAAACAACAAGGCGTATTAATTATTTGATTCGAAGTTTAGGAACGTTAGTGGTAATTGATGCCCCTTTCACACAGGTGCAGTTTTCCCAATTCATTCATTTAAAAAAATGGTAGCGTAGTAATTATTATAACTATCAAGAAATAACCTTTTCACTGATCCCTCAAACCTCTTTCAAAACAAAGAAATTTCGTTTGAAATACAGAGGAATCACTGTTCAAATTGCAAACGTAAATCAAGGGGTATCTTCTCTGCACATGCGAAGGCTATATACTTGAACATTGCTGAAAACAATTACTGGCGCTACTAACAAATTACATACAAATTTCCATGATAACTACTTATTTTGATAATAGTCGCCATGACAGTTGGTAGTTTTCACGGTAGGGGTTGAACTGTACTGAATTCATTAAGGAAGCATTTTACTTATTAATTGGTAAGTTATTATATTAATCTCTCTTGACTAAACTTTGACAAATGTGTATTAGAAATTATTTTAAGGTCCGGTCTTATGACTACTAGATAAATATTGCTATCGGGAGGTTAAAGTTAGCGACTAGATAAAAGTTATCAGCCACTTTAATATTTTACGCGTATTATGAACTGAATTTATCTGCCGGATCACTATCTGAAGGATAAATATATTTTTATGCAGAAAACGCAAGGTTGGTACTGTTTTTACTGGTACGCGCATGCGTATAAGCCCTACTCTTACCACTACTATCTGGCAAGTGGCTACAATCGGGCCTGCATGCTTCTCCCCCACCACCGGGGTGACGTCAGGCCGAGCGGCGGTCCTGTTCGACCGACCAGAGCTCTCTCTATTGTTGTATGAATGTAATCTTATGTAAGTGCATTATTCAACGGTATTTTAAATGTTTTAAAATGTTGTGTACCTGGATGTAAATCCAACTATGAATCCACCCATATAAAATCCGTATTTAAATTTCCCAGTGATGAAACGCTCAAACAAAAATAGATTAGGTCCATTCACAGAGAGAATTTCATCCCTTCCGCGTATTCAGTCGTATGTGAGGATCATTTAAGGAATTAAATATTATTAGAGAAGACTCCGTAAAAAGGCCCATGACAACATTTTAACTTGTAGAAGAGACAGACCAGAATGAAAAAATGGTTCATCACCAACTTATATTGAAAAATCTACCTTCATATTTGTCTAAAACCTTGAAAAAAAAGAAAAGACGCTTGGAGAAAGACAATAAATTGAAATTCTTAAAAAAAAAAAATTGCTGGGAAAGATAATATCCAAAACTTTTCTGATTTTAGATTAAATGTTTCAGAAAACTATAACAAGGAATTAAATTATTTAATATTAAATTAAGAAAATAAAATAATATTAAAGTTATTCAAATGTTTAACAAAATTTCAAAAAAATATGTTAGTTTATTGATGGATTTGCTAAAGAATAGTTCAAACCTATGTTCAGCTATCTGTTTTGAATGTAAATCACCTCATTTTGGTATTGTAAAGAGGCTTGTTTCAATTTTTTGTAATATTCTTCTTAATAGCTACATCAAAGTTATCAAAGATAGACTAAGCCATTAGGCAAAAAAAAAAGAAAAACGGAGAGTAAAAGAGTTGTTAGGATNAAAATTAAAAACGGAGAGTAAAAGAGTTGTTAGGATAAAGTTGCCTTCGTGTAATAGCTTTGTAATATTCGACTGCCTTACATAAAATTATTATGTATCAATAATATACGTGTTGTCATCTATAACAGTCAAACAATGATAAAACTTACAGCTATTAAACAACTAAACAATGATAAAACTTACAGCCTAGAATATTACTCAAAGCTTCTCAACTCGAAATAAATAATTAACTTAACTGACACAATATTAGGAACTAGTTTTAGTAAATTATACCTGTAAAAGCCAAAGCTTTTATGTTTTATTACATTATTTGAAATATATGGTTTAGGCTAGGTTATCTGTAAATTTCATTATATCACTATCATATTCAAGTAAGACTGCTGCAGAATAACTTCGTCCCAACGATAAACCCCTAAGTAGTAACAATAAATAGCAAAAATAAAGTTTTAGTTGGTCGCTACGAGTGAACGCCGTGCTAACTAATGGAGCGCAGTGGCAGCCGACCACCTCTCTCTGTGACGTCACGCTAGTAGCATGCAGGCCCGATAGTTAACGTAGGCCCCGCTACAACGCTCAACATTTGTTAAATAATGGCGGCTAAATGAGTGCGAGTCACCCCTATGACACTCTACTCAAAACACTATGTAAACGTTGATGACTTTGAAGCTTTTTAGTTGCACAATTTGCCGCTATATGAGAAAGCATTGTGATCGTTGCGGATAGCTGTGACGTTTTATAACAACAGCTGTTCATACTTATAAGATTTTATCTCTGCACAATGGCTTTACATATTAAAAATAAAAATAAATGTAAGTTTCCAGATTGTTTTAAAACTGACGTGTCAATGTGTATACGCCCTCAAATTTCGAGAAACGTGATTGTGAAAATATATATATATATATTTATGGTCAAGAGAACATTAAAAAAAAAATATAATGATATATTTTGTGAAAAACATTTTTGGCTAAAAGATATTCTACGAGAGTGGATTTTAGCAGCTAGGGATGAAAGAATTTTGTAAAAGGGAAATGTGCAATTGCTTTATATAATTTAAGATTAGTTTTTCTCTTAATTATTTCCACATTGGTTGATCAATGTTTGCAATTAAAAAAATATGCTAAATATCAGTTACCACCACTCCTATATCGTTAGCTACTTGCATGTTTATATATAACAGTGATTTTTCTACTGCTTTAACCTTAGACATTATTTACATACCAAAATAAAAAAGTTTATTTTTTAATTGGGGATGGTAGTCTAGAACTGTTACAAATAAAACACTCTATTTTCTCAAAAGAGCACATCATTAAGAAATTGCTACTACCATTTATACTTGCAAGTAAAGGTCAAATAAAATTATACTATAATCATATTTAGGCCTATTTAATATAATTTGATTTTGTAATATTCAGACATCTCATTAGAATCAAAATCAGACGAAGGGCCTAAACGACAAGTTTTTTTGAACACTATTGTTTGAAATTTGAATTTATTTGCACATGAAAGGCTAGAAAGGTTAAATAATATGGGGATGATGCTCAAAAACCTTACCCATACATATTTCCCTTGTTGTTAAATATTAAAAATTTGATAATTTTTTATATCAATACACTCATAAAGATATGTAAAATTGGTAGAAACTAAAATTATATCATTTAAATTTGAAAGTATTTGATAATATCACATTAAAAAAGTTACACTATTTATTTAGATTTTTTTATTGGCACTTGCCACAAAAGTATTAAATTATTCATAGAGAACTGAAACTGTTCATATCTTGACATGTTAAACTCTCTTAATATGACTGCACTATAGCTTGGTAGTAACAATAGATATGTTGCTGCAAGTAATATTACTACAGTAATTTAATTAAATATTATTTATGGATAAAATTATCAATAGTTGTCTTGGAACTTAAGTCAAATATAGTATTTGAAAAATGTTTTCTTGAAGGCTGGAAACAAACCTGGAACATTTTAAAGACGGTATTACCAAAGTAGTATGTTTAAATATAATTTTAAAAAAAACTATATTAAAACCTTATAGACTGCATGCAAGAATGAAATGAGTAAAAATGTGAGTGGTATTGATTTGCCTCGGTATTGTGCCTTCTGCAAGAACGTACCATCTAAGATAGCTAATTAACACCACTCACATTTTTGAATATAAATTACTATTTTTTAAATCCACTCAAAAATCACACTTCTCATTCACTCTTCACGTTTGCTTATATCATTCTTGCATTCTGCCTTATCCCTTTACTAAAAAAAGACTTTAATTTTCGTATTCAGACAAATTACCCTAAATGCTACTCATCAAGATTAAATCAAAAATCCCCTCAGATGTTAATAGCTAGATGGTAAGGCTGATTGATGCTTTAGTACCTTCATTCATTAATACATTTTTAAATAATAATTTATAGCCATGTTTATATGATCAAATTTTACCAAACAAATAATTAGCATGTGATTTATAACACAGTATTTCAAATTTAAATTATCCTACATCTATGAGAAACTGATTTATTGTAATTTGTGTAGTATCATTTGTTATGAGCTATTCTTTTTATTCACTAGTTATCACATTTGGGATGGAATAATTACTGTCTAACAGTAAAATGTAAGCTTGGAGGTTCAAACTTATCTTCAAAAATTAAATTGCTCGCGCGCTATTCCGCAACGATACTAACGCTATTTGGCTTCAATGTCTGATCACTGGAACTAAAGAATAGCCAGACTCGTATAATTATCTTAGAGTCTGCACTGGGATAGTGATTTATTTTATGTTGTTTCTTTCCTCCCCTCTTGCCCCCCCTCCAAATCAAACAAACTATTTTTAGTGTTGTCAGAATTGTCCAGAGCTCGCACATGTCGAATTATATTTGACTCTTATACATTAATTCTTAATTGAAATCACTTGTATTTCCTTTTTACACTGATTTTAATATGCTATTATTCTTAGCATAAATTTTAATCTTCATTACAAAAAATTTTTGCATTAGGGTTTTTTTTTCAAATATAATTTTAAATCTACCAAACATTCTAGTAGTATCGGACGCCATTTTAATATCATTTTATTTATTTTTTATTTATTCAGAATTTGTTTATAAAAAGAGCCAAAATCGGCTTGTGTATATATATATATATAAACATCCTAATGTAGGCGTGGTTCATTCACTAACTTGTTACATACATTTAGGAAAGTGAATATGTATATTTAGACTTTCATTTATAGTGATATATTTTTATTTATTGTGTCGCTTCTAACCTCGGTAGTTTGTATTTTATTTGGACCTACGTTAAACCAAAAGCTAAAGTCTTTTCAGCTTAGGAATTGTTTTCTGAAAGGCCTTTTTCCTTGCCAGAAATCTATTATATAGTAGGATATTGTTAGGAAAAAAGGCCTTTCGGACAGTAATTCCTACCGTGAATGGAGTATATGTCTTACGTTCACACATGCTCTGTGAAAGGGTGCTTCGCATCTTCTAAGATAAATCCAGCCTTGGCGTTTTTCACATTTCCAACATCTGACATATTGGGGTAATATTATTTAAGCCAACTATTTTTCTAACATCTGAGTACGAAAAAGCTAATAATTTAGCTTATTTGTCTGCACAATTCGCCTCGTGAATCCTGGTGCTAAATTAATAGGGCTGGGATACCACCAGGAACACTTGCTGCACACTTTTTCACGGACGTTGTATTATACATTTTAAACATTACAACTACCATATAGGCCTACCATTGGGGATAGGCCCCAGGTACTCATCATCCATCCCATTGTGAGAATATCTTTCCCAGCAAAATTGCTGGCCCTTTCGCTCTCGCTTATAAAAATGCTCACGTACTGAAATAATCAGTCGGTTCAGAAAGTGCAAGTTAAAGATCTCTAATAAATTAAATTAAACTAAATATAGCGCTAGACCTGCATATAGTCTACTTTCTTGAAAAAATTATTTTATTAATGACTGTTCTAAATCACAGCACAGCTTAACTTAAAATGCAAAGTAAGTTTATTGCCTTCAGAAAATCACATAAATAATCTGTAGTGACCTCTCATTTCAACTGAATTAAACAAAAGAATAAGACAAAAAGTTTGAGCAATACATTGGTGACATCATAGCAATAAAATATAACTTAGTTTAAGTTTATATATTCATTATTATGATACTTTCCCAACCAAGCTTAACCTTTCACGCAATAATAATGTGATGTCATTGCTGTTTTAGTGTATAGGCCTAGGCACAGGATCACAGAAATATAGTACAGAGGATCAAGAGTAAACTACAAGTAATCATCAATATGTGCATTCTTAAAATAATTTGAGCTACTATTTGTTGTTGAGTTTTATTCAGATGTAGGCCTAATGTTTACTAGAAGTTTTAAGAATCTATAAACGTTGATGTTATTCAATTCTACATATTATGCTTGTGTGTGTAATAAAGTGAATAAAATATCAAAATAATTTATCATAAATTAAGAAGCCTAAAATGGGACAAAAAAGCGTACTATCCCCCTACCATTGTTTCATGACTCAATTTAATATTTAGCCCCAGAAATGAGGTTCATAAGGTAAAATGCCCAAACTCTATTTAGATTTAGAGAGAATAGAATAATCATTCAACAGTATTACTTGCTACATAAGTTGGAATGTTTTATGGAGAAATATTTGTTTACAATTTGTGGAAATAAATATAAACACTAGAATATTTGTTCAATTTTCCAGGTATCAGAAATGGGTAGAGTTCTCCAAAAATCCATACTTGATGGCCAACATTGAGAAAATTATTCATGCCTACATTTGTGCTTCTCATTTTGATCCGAGTCAATTTCAGGCACCCAGGCGGGATAAGCTGGTACACAAAGCAGTCCCATCCATCCCAGAGTCCAGAATAAGTCCACTTTAAAGCAAATCAAGTAGGCTGTAGAAATATTCCAATGCCAATTTAAAGATTGAATACCTTTTTTTTTTCTGCTCATATTTATATAAATTTAGACATTAATTATTATTTTTTGAAAAAGTGCCTTGTTACAAAAAGGTTAACATATTTTGCCTTAAGCTAATACATCACATTATTATCACAACATGTAATGTAATTACCTCAGATTTTGTCAAATGAATATTAATTTGTAATATACATAACAATGAACATGTATTTTAGCTATCAATATGTTTTATTGGCATAGCTTTATAATATTGAAGGTGAACTATCGTAATCTTAATTTTACTTATAGTTATATATCTCAAATTTAAATCTTAGAAAATGTAATAACCACAGGAGGATGTCTTTTCAGTTATAGTATTTCATTATTTTATTCAATTCTGATTTTGATAACAGTACTCTCTTTGCTATAGAAAAGATAAATTGTAACTACTTGAAAACATATTATGTTATGATATGAAATCACGTAAAGTTAAGTGTTAAATTAATGGTCTACAGTCAGGGTGTTAGATTTGTCCTAAAATTATGGGGGTTAGATCCCTAGTAGGTATCACAATATTTCTATAAAATTTGAATTTAAAAGAATTTTGTTTTTTGTTTTGGATCTTGAAGCTGAAGCCGAAATTATTTCATATCCTTGACTCTCAAATATCCTTGAAGATTAGCTGGGCCCGTTTCTAGCTTAAATGTTTTTCTTGGTACTAATAGGATTATTGATTATTGTTCATTTAATACAATTGAAAATGTTTTATACTCCTAAGTTACATCTAAGTGAATAGTTTTTGATTATTGTTAAACCTCACATTTGTACATCTAATATGTTTAACTTTTTATTTAACTTTACTTACTCAAAAGACAATTTTCTTTGTAAATATACAGGATATCTTTTCTCACATCAATAAGGTACCGACGAGTCAAATCTTAAGGAAATTTACAGTCATTAGTTTGTATAATGTAGGAATGATTTGAAAGAAAAGATTTTGAGCACAAATAGCTCATATGCGGTTGGAAAGGTGGTATCTGACAGCTAGGAAAAGTTACCATACATTCATTTGCCAAACCAAATGATATAGTAAGAGTATATGTTAATTTTCTGTCACTTTTGGCAGTCAAAGAGGTCACACAAACAATTTGTTTTTAATTATCATGGTTAAAATTAGGAGGGATAGCCGGTACACTTACCATAGTAATTAATACTGGAGTAGAAATTGTTTAAAGAAGATACTATAAAACACACAAACACCATTTTCAAGGACAAGACTTAACATTTAACCTTAATGTTTTTCATTATTAGCTGTTTTTACATTATTGAAACATGAACACATAGAAATAATCATTTGGATGAAATGTGGCTGGTTAATTACATGCTTAACACTATTGGCATAATCTGACAAGTTTTCATTGTTTGTATGGATTGATATAAAGCAAAATGTTGTCAATATCATATTATTGATACTTTTACAATGATTGCAATTTTATTTTGGACTAAATCAAATTATTACTATTTCTACTTAAATTATTCAATTTCAACCTTGTCAATGTCTTGTAGCAAATTATAACAATGGATTATATATCCAAGCTATTATTATGGTTGGTAAGTACTGCTATAGCCACATCTAAACGTCATATTCTTTAAACCGAAAATGTCACTTGGACACAAGAATCAAGCCCAGGGTCTTTGGCTAACTAAGCCAATGCTCTTACCACTGGGCTATCCAGTAGCCGTCCGGAGCACAGGGTCATAATTCACTCATAATTTAAGGTATTCCCTGTGATGGATGTGCGAAAATTGTTAGCTATTAATTAAGATTGCAAGCTATCAGATAACATAGCAAACTTCTACTCAGGTTGACTCCTGAATATCTCAGTGGTAAGAGTATTGGCTTAATTAGCCAAAGGTCCCGGGTTCGATTCCAGTGTCTAGATATAATTTTTAAATTTAAAAAATATGGCATTTAGATGCGGCTATAAAGGTTTCTTATAAGGGTTGTTGAGTTAGTCTTTTAATACACCATATGTAGATTTTTTTTATCAAACTTAATCACTAACACCTTTTTGGAAATCAATTATTCACACTAAAACCATTGTTCCCTTTGCTCTGTTACAAAATGATCAATAAATTGGTAGCCAATAGCAGTCATATTCACCTGTAGGGTCCCATTTTATTATTAGGTGAGTTCCAACCTGGTTGGATGTAGTTTTAGTTACACTTAGTGACAAATTCTATGATTCACTGGTATCTACTCTATAGTTGTTTGTTTAATTTTAGTAGGTACACATTTTTATGCATACAATATAATTTCCTTAACAAATTGTCCACCCCTTCACTTTTTTCCTCATACTATGCATAGAAAACATGATTTGTGATTGCATAAACAATAATGTTTTTACTTTCTGACTCTAATAAACACAGCCTACACTCCTCGATTCATATAAATGGGAAGAGGGAGGGTGAAAGAGGGGTAGAGCACCTACCTTAGTACCTCCTTATCTTCCTTCTTCCTGGTTGCACCTTTGACACATTTAAAAGGAATTTTTAATTACTAATCCATCAAAATATCCAAATCTATGAAATCAAGAAACTTTAAATATGTTTAAAAAAAAGGATTCAGAAATATAGGATTTTGGAATAGGCCTACTCATTAAAATTAGTAAAAAAGCCTTAGTAAACATAGGTCTGCAAATGAACTCACACAGAGAAACCTAAGCAATTTTGTTTTTTGATAATAAAAATAATATATCTTTGTAAGGAAAACCTCCAAATATAATACAATTACCTCATGAAGAGAAAAGAGGTTTTCCTTATAAAGACATGAAAAATAACTAAGATTAAAAATAAAATGTCATTTGGATTTGTATAGGACAAATTTATTACTATATCAAAACAAAAGAGGTTTTACACCAGCCGTAGCCGTGTCAAACTCATTGGATCATAAGGGCCACATTGAAAGATGAAAATTCAGATGGCCCCACATCACAGAAAATTCAACATTGTCACAAAGTTTAAAAGAAATAAATTTTAAAATTCTTATTACCATAGAAAGGAAATTAAGATAATGTAGAATTTAATACCGACTTTTAACTTTTTTAACCGAAAAATTGAAACTCTTTTATCTAGTAAGGTAGTGAGTGTTGGACTTTAAATCTGGTTTTAAGTCACTTTCATAATTAATAACAAATACATGTCCATAAGCTATGATTTCTCAGGCGTTTCGTTTCTCTTCATGAGAGAAAACAGCTATTCACGCACTCTTAATTTAAGTGCTGCCAAAAATTGCCACTATTTTGATTTAAATTAACTTTTGCTAATCATATAAAGGGTAAAACATTCATAGCACTAAACTCACTGACTAGATTTTCCCAAATAATGCCTGATTTCCAAATATAACAATCTCAATTGATGTAACTACAACATTTATAAGATGATGGATCAGGCTACATTGAATATTGGTTCAACAACCAGGCCACATTCGGCCCGCGGGTCGCAAGTTTGTTATGTCTGTTCTACATGTTGGCCTTCGATTTGTGACACAAAATTTCACATCATTATATCATACTGTTGCGTGTTCTTAGACAAATCCCTGACTTTATTTGAATCATCCGACAAGACTTTTCAACTTGCTGTTGTATTTTTTATTTTTCTTATTTCAGGTATATAACATGCACTTTCATTTACTGATTATATCAGCACATGACTTATAAACTAACTTAAATCTAGAACAGACACAACGTCCAGTCCCCAGCTGTTAATTCATCATTGTGAAAGTGTAATCCCACATTCTACCAATGATAAATTTTTCAGCCATGCCTGGAATCTAACTCGGGACCCTTAGCTCAGTAAGTATACACACTACCGACTGAGCTAAACTGTCGGACAACCTGCTGTTGTAAGTCTGATAAATCATT
>CABFWB010001591.1:0-10345 GCA_902151455.1 Timema bartmani
AATTAGATTCCCAAATATCTATTTTAAGTGGTGCTCCCCCAGAATTTTTTTGAAATTCTGAATACCCTAGAAACTCTTTGGAATAATCCTCTACTGTTTTTTTTCTCCTATTGTTCCCAGGCTACGTTAAGCTTAGAGTTGTTAGTTTTGGGGATTATCTTCATACTATCCATTTAGCCTCCGTTATATAAGGGGGCACCAAAAAGAAATCCCGCCCGGATACAAAATTTACATTAAGCCACCTCTGCTTTCTTGTACCTTCTTCAATATGTGACAAAATGTAGAAAGAGGCTAAGATATCATGCATGATGAATTGTTCTTATTCCAGCAAAGATTGTCTACATTTTGTGATGGAACCTCCAGAACTCACTTTATTCGAAGAGATTGAAAATGATTTGAAGAGACATGAGGACATGTGGTCATTATTCGATGAATTCAATAAAGGTGAACTCTCATGATAAATAGATAATAGCTAGTCACTCTGAGTTAAATATAAACAAGGGAAAATCAGCACACCTAACTAGGTACGGTAGAAGATTTTAAGGTGGGGATGTAGGAGACACAAGAAAAGGCCAGTTTTTTTTTTCAGTTTTTATAGCAAACATTTTTTTTTTAAATTTCCAGTAGAAACAAAAAATTTAATTTTCTTCTCCCGATGGTATCAACAGTTGTTGAATATCTGTCATGAGCATAGCAGCATTAGATGAGAAACAACTTTTTAAATGAAGATAAAAAGTTGTAATTAAATTCCAGAACAACCCTCGACAGATATTTAACAACTGGTGATAACATCGTGTGAAGAACATTAAACTCTATGTTTGTCCTGAAGCAATATTTGATTTATTTTGACAAAAAATAAAGTTTTGATACAAAAACTGCAAAAACCTAACCCCTTCTCTTGTCCTCTACATCTCCACCTAAACATTTCAGATTAGAATGAAATATTACAGACAATTGCGCAGTGTAAAGGGATTTTAAAGTATAAAGTTATATAAATAATTAATAAACACAATATCATATTTGTTCAATGATAAATAACTAACATATTTGACAATGATTTGCTTTGAATTGTAAAAGAAGACTTTTGTTCACCCCTAAAATAAAGGTCTTCTTATCACTTGTTATCACACCAAACATTTGATGTGTGTGTGTATAGGATACCCGCTTTGATGGCTGCATGGTTTGAGGTGCTACTCTTGCAATAGGCTAGACTGCTGAGGACAGGGAGATTGTGGTTCGAATCTCAGTTGGGTGTACTGAGAGTGGTTTTTCCTAAAGGGTTTCCTTCTCTCCATGCAAATGCAGGTACATTTCCTTTAAATTCAACCTTCCTCCTACTTAACCTACTAGCGTAATTAGTACACATGTGTATAACCGAACGGGTAGTAAGACGAGGTGCTATATATATTTGTAGGATTGCAAAGCATGTCACAAGAAGAATGGATCATCTTTCGGAGCAAAACATACAAGTTTGAAGAGTTTCTCTCGGAATGGCAGGAGCGACTGAAGAACAGCAGTGAGACTACTTTGCTTACAGTCCGACTGCTTCAGGACTTGGACAGATACAAGGTGCTCAAAAAATAAATAGGGGGGGAATGTGTCATATGTTCTGCTCTAGCAACTGTTCACTGCAGGCTTTTCACAAGTTGTCAAATTCAAAATGGGGTTGGTTAGTGTTTTTCTTCTATCTTTATCTCTTTTGTTTGATAAAGGTAATAATGTAGAAATATAAAAACTTGTGTGTCATTGTGTGTGTGATAGGGGTATGTGAGCTCCATATTTTTAATACAAGTCAATTTCGGGTGAGCTTTTCATGACGTTCCCGAATATCGAGCTGAGTCAAGCTTGAGCTTAATAAATAATTTATTTTCTTATAAGTAAATAAACTAATAAGTACTGGCATTAAAGTTATTAAAAAAATTGTTTTTAAATTAAATATGACTCAAATATTTTAAAGATAAGTAATGTTTCAAAATATAAAATAAATATTTTTAAATCATTAAATAAAATCAAGCCAAAATGATAATTAATTATTACATTATAGTATTAATTTTTAAATATTTCACTCCTATTAGAGAAAGTTGAAATAAAAACCATTCATGGATGTATGTTTGTATGTGCAGATCTATCAATTTTGTGTATATAAACAGCCTCAATAAACCCCTCTCCATCTGGAACAAAGCTGTTCACTTCCTACCAGGAAGAGAAGTGGTTGTTCATAGTAGACATTTGTATTGAGTTATACTTGATACATTCTTGCACTGAGCTAGTTGTTCTAACAACCTCACATCCTCCAGCCAACACCAGTTTACCGAGTTCAATAGCAAGCTGTACAATACCCTCTTACTCCCTCTCATTTCACAAACCACATCCAAACAAGTAGAGAGAAGAGTAAACTGTACCGTGGCTACAAACTTCATCGCCACCATAGCCTCCGCCACCTAAAGCTGCATTCACACTTACCCTGTTTAACATGGATCCTCCGAGCACATCTACTCTCCGTTCATCAACAACTAAACTGATACCTCGAAGTGTTACGTAGTTTAGCTCTGTTTTTCCGAGAGGCGGACACGGCGCATGCGCCAAAATTGAATAAAGGAGCACTCTTGAGTGATCCCGTGGTGTTCCCTACCCCCCGTATTATTGCCCTCTTGACACAGTGCGCAGGCGCCAATGAGGGAAACTAATGCTTACTTGCTGGTGGTGACATCATTGAACATGTGTATCCTCCCTCCCACATTTTCCCCGCTGTGCAAATCTGAATATAAGCGTGTACCCGGCAAGCAACGAGCACTCATTGATGCATATAGGACTTAGGGACATACAGAATGTAAGGATATATTATATTGGAACAGTATTTTATATAATTTTATTTTATTTGTATACTGGAGAACTGTCAAATTGAATCTAAGTTATATAGAGACCGATTTGGATAATGCTTCGGCTTATTTATTTGTTAATATTTATACCTATTTAATTTTCCTAGGCAATTAGTTTTGTTTTGTATTGAGGCATGTTTTGGACATATAGACTTTAAATTTAGATTCATTGGTTATATAGTCAAGTCCAATTATTTAATTTAATCTTTGTAGGCCATATTGCACTATATTATGGTTGGCATCCAATCTTACAAAGATAGACAGTATAGTTGAAACTAATATGCATTGTTATCTTTCTTTCAATTGTTACGTAAGTAGAAGTTAGATAGATGTTTTTCATCCAGTATTATGGACTCAGCTAATTAGTAAGAACGATATTAAGCCTTTTTAAAGTGTAGGTTAGCCCCGCCTCACGGGTTGTTGGACGAAGCTGATAGCTTCGCTTGTAACTAGTGTAGCCAGGTGTATGGTTATGCGCATAATCCCACTAGATGATAAGTATAAGTTAAAAGGTGTGATGACAATAGGCATCCCAAAATATTTAATATCTGATAAGTATAGATTTCCTTTGAATGGTTCAGCTATGTTGTTTGGGCGACTGGGTGTATCCCAACTTTAATTTTCCTTTTGATAATTGTTTGCTATATTTTAACTTTGGCTCTTATATGAATTGGTTCAGTTATATTATAGTGAATGATCTTTAGGCATCCCAAAATATTTAATATCTGATAAGTATAGATTTCCTTTGAATGGTTCAGCTATGTTGTTTGGGCAACTGGGTGTATCCCAACTTTAATTTTCCTTTTGATAATTGTTCACTATATTTTAACTTTGGCTCTTATATGAATTGGTTCAGTTATATTATAGTGAATGATCTTTAGATTTGTTTATGCGTTAAATACTCTGAAACTTTTATTTAATTTCTTGTACATAATGTACCTTTATTCGCTACCCGTTGAATATTGTAGCTATAGCGCATTGTCCGCTATCAATCTTATTATATTGTTAACTTTTGGATCATGATAATAAAATGGCCTCTAGGCCAATGTCAAATTTTATTCAGTTGTTATGCATTTACATCTAGCATATCCTTCATCTTCCATTAATGTGTATAATTGAATATTTTATTTTATTTTATTTATAGTTAAGCTGCTAGGTTCAGGTGCTTGGGCTTTGGCATATTTGAGTGAGGAACAAATAAAGGTTCCTGGTGATCTACCTTATTGTTCCTTTGTAAAACAACACCTTCTCTACTAAGAAGGGGTTGAAAACAATGAGTCAATCATCACAACAGGCACACAATACGAGAAAAAGAAATAACTATTTCCAAAGACCTTGATATTACAATCAGTTAATTCACCACAGTTATGACACGAGTGTGATGTTGGTATGACTGCACAGGAAATGCTGCCGTGGCTCAAGTTTGTCCATGGGGACATGTTCTGTGACAAACACTGGATGGAGATGTTTGCGCTCATTGGGTTGCCCAGTAAACCTGTCGAGTCTCTCACATTCGGGGACTTCCTGGCTACCAAGGACAACATTATAGCCAGGGCCAACGATCTACAGGTAATCTCGCCCGTTTAAAGATTAAAAAATATTGTTTCTCCTTCAATTGTTGAATTGGAGTTTGTTTCAGAGGTCTAAAACTGATTATAAGTGGTTAGGCCACAGCATAATTATAGGACAAACTTAACAAACAGACCCCAGACCAGTAATTTAATACTTAACTGAGCTAATGAATCTTATAATGAACGCACTATAGAATTTTTTTTTAATTTTTGTTCATATTTCTATTTCCTTTTATGTTACACTGGTAGAAGTACCCGGCATTGCTCGGGATAATGCTTTGCTTCGCTTCAAACAGACAGAAACAAATATCTTCAGGCCCAGTTTTTAATAAATTAAAAAACAACTAATAAATAATTTAAAATTCCACGATAAATGATAGTGCACAGGGGCTATTAATTTTAAAATATCAAACCTCTGTGTGCAGCAGATATCTCACAATGCTCGTGAGAGAGAAACAAACTCTTCATTTTATTAATATAGAAATATATTGAAAGAAGGTGAAGGAATGGTGGAAAGAAACACATAAAAGGGAATGAATACACGATAGCTTTTACAATTATCACAGTTCACACTTTACACTGCTGCTACTGGATAAAGAAAGAATTACTGCCTATTTAAGAAAATCTAGTGTTACTGCCTAATTCCTTGACCTAGGTTATATTCTACCAAAACTCATCAGGAGGGAATGTGAAATATGCAACACAACTTCCTCTTTATTCTTTGTTTCCCTCTTTTAGGAAGTTGTTTTGTACGTTCCACACTCCCTCCTGATGTGTTTCAGTAGAATGAAACCTAGGTCGGGGGATTGGGCGGTAATGATAGATTTTCTTAAAGAGGCAGCCATCACCTTGTCCAGTATTCAGGATTTATAGATAAATTAAAGATTCAGATTTATAAAATAGTGGATCTGACCCAACTCTCTAACTGTGGTCTGTTGAAGGAGTTGAACGGTCGTGCGGTCAGCGAGATCGCTATAAGACAAGCCCTCAGGGAACTGGATATTTGGGAGGTGGAGGCCAAGTTCAGCCTCACAGAACACAAGGACTCCCGGGAACAGTCGGTCATGCTCATCAAGGACTTCAAGGACATCCTTAACAAGGTTACAATTAGTTGTACATGAGTAGCGAAGCTTTAGAGATCGCAATGATCTTCAGGTTATGGATACACCCGCATCAAGTATCATGTTCCTTGGTAAAATGAAAGTCACATCTGGACAAGGGTTTAATGACAAGTCAGGGAGAGATTTTACAATTTGCCAAAGAGGTTAGGTTTATTTCAACATTTCACTTTACAGAAACTTACTTGTGTAAGAGGAACGGTTAGCAAAACTAGAGGATTCTTAAGGGCTTCCCTTCAGGAAATGTTTGAACATAATTAGATTCCTCCACAAATTATTGGGTTTAGGTAATTATTTCGAAAACAAGTTATCCGAAAATCAATTTATTGAAATCAATTCACTGAATACAAAATCATCGAAAGTTATTTTGTCAAAAATCAATTTTTCGAGCCATCAATTTTCCGAACGATATGTTTGTCGAAACCACATTTTTCGAAAATCAATTTCCTGAAGTTAATTTACCGAAAATCAATTGTTCGAGAGTCAAATAATCGAAAATGAATTTTTCGAACAATCAATTTTGCTAATTGCAAATTAATTTTTTTTCGTAAAATCAATTTAGCGAACTGCGAGTTTTCCGGAAGCTATTTTATCGAGGACTGGGAATCACCTACCCCTACCCTCACCCCCAACATAGGGAGGATTATCCCTAACCTAACCTAACCTAACTGAAGCTAGAATTATATTATACTTCGAACTTGTCGTTCAACAAATTTATTTTCAAAAAACTCATTTTTGAAACATTTATTTTGAAAAACAGATTTGAGGTAAATTCATTTTCGAAAAACTTCTCATTCGAAGAATTTCTAGGTCGAAAAACTGCATTTTGAAAAATTTATTTCTGAAAAAAATGATTTCAAAAAATTTATTTTCAACTAATTGATTTTCGAAAAAGATGTTTTCGAAAAACTATTAGTTCGAAAAATTGGTTTCGAAAAACTGATTTCCCAAAAATTGCTATTCGGTAAACTCGCCGGCTACCAAGTTATTTGAGTGGTTCAATTCTCTTCCTTGAGAAGCTAGTTGGAGTTTTATGCAATGTCATCTGTCACACTTGTATTTGAGAATATTACCGGTAAATGAAGGGAAGGAGGGGGGGCAAGGGCAAATTAATTATTTCCCCACCACTGCACTTACAGTTATGGGTGGTGCTGTGTACTTTAGTTAAAATATATGTAATGGTCAAGGTAACATTTAAAACATATTTTTACCTGCTTCAGTGACCGTATGGTCTAAGGCATCATTCTCATGTTATATTAAACTGCCGATGACAGGGACACCAGGGTTTGAATCTCGGTCAGCTGTGTTTTTTCCAAAATAATTTTCCACTCTTACTCCACACAAATTCGGTTACATTTCCTTCAAATTCAACCTTACTCATCCCTAACTCATTAACGTAATGAGAACATATGTGGATAACCTGAACAGGCAATAAGACGCTGTGACAAAAAAAAAATTGTTTTACTTTTTATTAAGATAAAAATATATCAGCACATATTTATTTAGATATTATATATAATAATAAACGTTACCTTTCCTAGATGTACACTTCATTTATGCTGAACCTTGATAGGTTAAACTATGGTGCTATCCTATAAGCTATATCATAGTGGGCCAAAGCAAGGTAAGCCTGCTAGATTATAGGCTGCTCTTATAGTTGATATTAGTTTGATGTACTCCTTTGATGAATGTTTAAGGTAAAATACACACGTAGTTTTGTAGAATTTGTTATGTCAAAAATTACTATTGGAGTTTATTTATTTGTCTTTGTCTTTCTGATGTTGATTGATCTGTGCAGGTCGGAGATAATCAATGCTTGCTGCAGTCCATCAAGAACTCGGCCAACTACAATAGTTTTATCGACAGGGCCAGTATCTGGGAGACAAGGTTGGCTGACCTGGATCAGCATCTTCACAACCTTAACCTCATACAGCGCAAGTCAGTCACCCTTTTAATATAGCCTTCTACGACACTGTACCGCACTCTCGCTGACTAAGGCTGTACCAATCCAAGATTTTCAATTTCAAATCTAATTCGAATCTTAGCTTATTAACTCTTAATTGATTCCAATTCAAATATCATATTTTACAAATTTTATATTGAAAACCAAATCGAACATTTTATTATGAAAATACTTTTAATCAAATTTGAATTGTATATTAGGTTAGAATATTTTATTTAGTCAAGTCCAATAAACAAATTAATTGATTATATATTAATACATAAAAACACAGAGTAAAAACAAGTTTTTAGAAATAAAACTCTTCTTTTATTATTAAGTCATGTTTCCACTCTTTAGTTATCAATGATTGTAACATGACCTAGGACATTATTATTTACCTAGACAATATTAATTTATGTATTTAATATTGATGGATTCATGAGTGGGAAAATCCCTGAAAATCTTTTCTTCAAACCAAACGAGGAAAAATAATAATAATAAAGAAAGCTTACTCTCTACTTTTCAGTTTGACTTATTGTTTTTATTTATATTTAATTTTTAGCATCGCGTTTTAATACCTATTCAAATTATACGCATATGTACTAATTATGCTGAATAAGCTAGGGATAGGAAGGTTGAATTTAGAGGAAGTATACCTGCATTTGCATGGAGGGAGAGTGGAAAACCATTTTGTAAAAACCACCCTCAGTACACCCAACCAGGTTTTGAACCCCAATATCCCTGTCATCAGTGGTCTAGTCTAACATAAGAGTAACACCTTATACCATGCGGCCATCGAAGCAGGTGGCTGTCTGTTAATAGAGGTGTTTGATTTTTTAAACAATTCTTTCATTATAATAATTATTATTTTTTAATCATTATTATTACTATTCAGGAACTGTTTCTACTTTCCAGCCTATGGCCGGTCAGTTTAGTGAAATGTCTTTTTCTCCCTCTTTCCTTCCATCATTCTTCCTCCTTTATTTACTTCCATTCTCCTCTCCTCACTCGCACACTTGCTGCAGGTGGGTTTATCTGGAGCCAATATTTGGTGCGGGGACCATGTCCCAGGACCAGGCTCGGTTCCAGAGGGTGGACCACGACTTCAGGTATATCATGGCCGATGTGTCTCGTGACAGCAAGGTGGTATCACTGTGTCGTATCAGCAACCTGCACCAGATTCTCAGTACACTACTGGACCAGCTGTCGCGCTGTCAGAAGAGCCTCAATGACTTCTTGGAGGTGACTTTAACACACACACGGAGCCTTCAAACAGACCCCACACCATTAGCTTACCATGTACTTGATTATGAAATCAAATCATAACCACGAATCTACTATTTTATGAATACACATCTCGAATCTTGGAAATAATAATTAACATAAACGGAAATAGTAACTAACTATTTTTTTATTATATTCCTCTCGTTATAACATTTATGCATTCAGTTAAGTGTTAAATTACTGGTCTGGGGTTTGGTTGTTAGATTTCACCTATACACAGTTATAAAGCTCTAAAACAAATTCCAAATCAAAATTTTGATGGTAATTTTTTTATATTTAGTTTGACTCTCGAATCCTTGAATATCCTTAAGGATTTGGGGTCCATTCTCTAATCATAACATAACGAGTTAACATTTTAGTCATTATTTGTATTTACTTTAACAACTAAACAAACCAATGTGAATAGAATTAGAAGTGAAGAAAAAATATCAAACTTCAGAAAAGTGAGTTTTTTTTTTCTTTTTTCAAAATTCAGATTTGGAATTTTTAAAGTTTAAGAAAGAGGTGGCCCAGTAGATAAATAAATATATATGAATGGAAGTTGATAAAAATAAAGGAAAATAAAAAATAAACTAAATGTGTCAATTGAATGAAAAAAGCCCCCCTAGGGAAAAAGGAAAAATGTGGGAAGAATCCAAATCACAAAGGTGACATCTGCTTCCTTTCTTCTCTTTTATATGGTAAAAATAGTCACACACACATTTTAACACAACTAGAGTCATATACTAGCATTGTTACCTTTATCAAACAAAAAGAGGAGAGTGACCACACAAACACCAAACTACTCTATTTTTAATAAAAAAATAAATCGTTAGAAATATTGTCCCAACTATTGTAGTAGTAAAAATAAATTCTCAAAGCTTTGGTTGTGGTTATCATATATAAATATTATAAATATTTTATATTGAATTGGAAAAACAGATTCGGAATTTGCAGGTAAAGAGAACATTGATTTTCGAGAAAGAGTGTATTTGACCAATCTCTAATCATAATAAGATATTCTGTCACTTGATTTGTCTAGTTGTGCTTCATCACAAATCCTTGTCATGCTATGCAGGAAAAGCGCTCTGCGTTTCCTCGCTTCTATTTCCTGGGCGACGAGGACTTGCTGGAGATTTTGGGCCAATCGACCAAGCCACGCGTGATTCAGGCGCACCTCAAGAAACTGTTTGTAGGCATCCACAGCGTGACGTTTGACCCCTTGGAGCAACACATCACCGCAATAAGGTCCCTGGAGGGGGAGACAGTACCTCTCAAACAACATGTCGAGCTTACAGCCAAGGTTGAGGTGAGCTCTCATTACTTGTTGTGGCCTACACCTGAGTAGGAGGGCTGCCACTAATAGGTCCTCAGGTAAACCTCTTAGCGGTAACCTTGCCTATCTGAGGCTACGGGAGCTGATTATGACTTGGCTCATCATAACCAACCCTCTCACTCCCAACCAGACCTTGTTACAAGCTTGTTGACCAGTCTATCAACCCTCTCACTCCCAACCAGACCTTGTTACAAGCTTGTTGACCAGTCTATCAACCCTCTCACTCCCAGCCAGAC
>CABFWB010001591.1:17082-84789 GCA_902151455.1 Timema bartmani
TTCAGCAGCACTATGATTGGGGCCTGCGTGCTCTAAAGACAGTCTTGGGAGGTTGTGGAAGTGTCTTGAAGGCGGCCAGGAAGAGCGGGATATCTGTTGCTCAACTTGATAAGGAGGCAGAGATGGAGTTAGTGGTCCAGGCAAGTTTTAAACAAGCAGGGATAGCCAGAACACTTATAAGACTGATATTTGAGTAGAAATTGATGTTTGAATCTTCCCTAATAATTTATTATTTACAGGCTCTGCGCTTAAACACTTTATCCAAGCTGACCTTCGTAGATTGCGCTGGTTTTGATGGCATCGTACGAGACATGTTCCCAGGCATCCGGTTCACCAGCTCTGGCTACGAGGCACTCACGGCTGCACTCAAGGAGAGCTATACTGAGTTTGGTCTGCTCTACAATGAGAGCCAGGTAGAGCAGGCGAACTATCGACCTAGGATTAGTTGTATTCAGAAGAAGCTATAGGAAAGGTGGATAGAGATAAATATAAGGGAACAAACACAAGATGGCTGTTACAATGAAAAGAAGAACACAGTCTTCACTTTACACTGCTGCCACTGGACAAAGATGTAATGGCTGCATCTTGAAGAATATATCTCGTAACCACATTCTACTGGAACTCATCAGGAGGAAGTGGGAGACTCGCCACGATTATATCTGATTTGTGCTAGGTCTCTTTCAGCATTTTTGTAAGATTGTACACCAAACTACTATTTTATGAAGGGATTTTTCAGATTGTTCTATCATTTTTATTTGTGTATACTGCTCTAATATGGGCAAATGTTCCCATTCTAGGGAACTAATACACTTCTACGATATCTTTTGGTTAATGCCAGAACTAATGCAAATTTGAAAGATCAATTTCAAAAAACTGTGTTCTCCTTTTCATTGTAAAAGCTATTTTATGTTCACTTCCTTTTATTTGTTTCCATCTTTCTTCCCTGTACCTTCTTCCAACTATAACAAATGTACTTCAAACTGTGAAAAGAAGTTTTCCTCAGAGATATATGTACCGTATATATGACCTATAAAACATAATCCACGTTAAAATATTTGCATTCAATATTGTCTCATTACCAGACAAATGTATATGTTTGAATTTAATATTTCTTTAAACTATTATTGGGGAAATCAAATTATATTAGGGATTGATACGTGGCTGGAAAATAGAGAAATTTTACAAAGTCACAGGGATTTTCATATATATTCTCAAAATACCCGGTGTAAATTATTAGTCGTTTCTCACATTCATTTGATTTCGTGATAACCCCGACATATTTGACTTGCCATGTTTAAATCCTGTTTGTGTGTGTTGCGTAGTTGCGGAAGTGTGTGGAACTGTACGAGCAACTTCAACAGAGGATGGGGGTGGTGATCGTGGGGCCCTCTGGCTCAGGAAAGACCACGCTCTGTCTACTGCTCAAGAGTGTAAGCTTAGCAACACGTGGTGTATATTCACTTGAACTTGGTCTGAGCCCCTTCATCCTCTCCCTAGCTCTTCTTATTAAAAAAAACAACACAGAAATGTAAAATAAAGATAAACCTGTAGCATCACATTCTGAAACCCTTATTTTGGACTTAAATCAGTGTTACACAGTGCTCAGATATTCTCCAACACGTCACAGCTCTAGATTTGGAAACTGGTCCATCAATATATCAGCCCCTAACCTCAAACTTAGATGATAGTTCTACCGCCAAACAAAGCATATCAGAGGGAATACAATCTGAGTGTGTCGTTTGTTCGTGCAGGCCATTTTGCGGCTGGGAGGACAAGTGAAGCAACACACTATCAACCCTAAAGCCATGCCAAGATCACAGTTACTGGGTCACATTGATTTGGACACTCGCCAGTGGACGGATGGAGTACTCACGCTCAGCGCTCAGCAGGTTTACTCTGAGCCACCAGGTGCTAACTCTCACTTTAGACCTACACTCTTTTATATTTTAGATCGAGTTTTACTTCATTTTCCAGCATAAAACATTTAACAAACAAAAAAAAAAAAATGGAACATTGATTTGGCCACAAGAATATTCAATTTATTCAATTTTGCCTCTGATTAAAAAAATGTAATTGGCACATCCCTATGAAGTACTAATTATAAAAGAACAGGAGCCTACGCTGACCAACAGAACACTAACTTAAAGTTACTGGTGTGTGTGTGTGTAGAAGTACACTCGTGGGTGGTTTGCGACGGAGATGTGGACCCCGAGTGGATAGAGTCCCTTAACTCGGTCCTGGATGACAACAGGCTCCTGACTCTGCCCTCTGGATGGAGGATACAGTTCGGACCCAACGTCAACTTCATCTTCGAGACTCATGACCTGAGCTATGCATCTCCCGCCACAGTCTCACGCATGGGCATCATCTTCCTCAGGTCAGCAACACACATGTTTTGAAACGTTGTTATGTGTGTGATAGTCACGAGCTCACTGGGGTTTTTGTTCCTGTTTCAGTGACGAGGATATCAATGTTGAAGGACTAGTGTTCGCCTGGTTGAACACTCAGCCTGAGGATACCAGCAGGTTCTTGGCTCAACTCATAGAAGACAATTTTTACAAGGGTGAGCATCACAGCCTGTAGACATAGTCTTCTTACTGCTTCCCTCACGGAGAGGGTCTGTGTTACAAACTGGTCGCTTGCACTCGTGGCTACACTCAGAGGTTATAGGGCACCTTGTGACGAGATGCTTGATCGCCAGGAGTTCTGTTGCTAAGGGAGTCACAGCGAGAAGTCATTCCAGTGCTAGCAGTGCAGTGTGAGAACTGTGCTGTTCTTTTCATTGTAACAGCCATATTGTGTTATTGTGTTTGTTCCTTTTATATGTTTCTATCTTGTACCTTCTTCCATAGATAATAAAACGTTGTGATAACTTAAAGGCAATAAAACGTGATCAGTGATTACTAAATACCAAGTGACTCAGTAGTCCTCACTGTCCAATGTGCATATGTGTTTCAGCTGTTCACTGGATCTCTCAACAAGGAGAGCTGGTAGTGACAACCTCACTAGTGGGTGTAGTGATGAATGGCTTGTCTCAGCTTCATGGTGTGTCCACAAGGGCCCACTTCACCGTGGCCCTAGTCCAGGGGCTAGGAGGGAATCTATCACTGGCCAGTCGGGAAGTCTTTGCCAAACAGGTCGGTAATAACACACGCAATAGACACAACAGATAATAAAATGATAGTTGGCTTGTATCAATGAATGTTTTATCAACCCCTGACTCACTTCACTGGTCAAATGGTCAAGGCGTCGCTCTCACAATGGACTGTTGATGACGATGAGATCGAGGTTCGAATCCTAGTTGGGTGTACTGAAAGGGTTTTCCATTCTTTCTACATGCACATGTGGGTACACTTCCTCTAAATTCAACCTCCCACATTCTTAACACATAGAGTAATTAATTTAATACATATGCCTATAGTCTGAACGAGTATTGAGACGCCGATAAAAGGTGAGAGGTGATAAAATGAAACTTGTTTCATTGTATACTGGACCGATCACTGGTGTGTTAACAACTGTTCAGGTGTTCCAATGGACAAGTGAGTTTGTCCCGGACAATATCCGCCTGCTGTATGCCTGCTACAACCACACCCGAGACTGTGTAGACAGCTACTCCATGTCTTGTGAAGACGAGCATCTGCATCTTGACACTTACAGGAGTAGCCTCCCATTGGTCATGACGGCCGATGTCAAGAGGACTGTTGACGTGTTGTGGACGTGGCTGGAGCCTGATACCAGGCAGCCCTTCTTATTGGTCGGCCCCCAGGGCTGCGGAAAGAGGTACAACTTTGTAGAGTCACATGAAATGTTGATGTTATAAAGAAAACAGTGACAGGGCCATAGTTCTCACAATATCTCTCTACAAGCCACGTGATCTCCTCACGACAATACTGTAGGTATCGAGGGTCCTAGAGGGGTCTATTGCTTACAGTGACAGGGCCATAGTTCTCACGATACCTCTCTACAAGCCGCGTGATCCCCTCATGACAATACTGTAGGTATCGAGGGTCCTAGAGGGGTCTGTTGCTTAAAGTGACAGGGCCATAGTTCTCACGATATCTCTCTACAAGCCGCGTGATCCCCTCATGACAATACTGTAGGTATCGAGGGCTCTAGGTGGGGTGCTTGCAGTGACATCTTGAGGGACGATCAAAAGAGAAACTTGTCCATGTACATCATTGTACAAGTATCACAAAAATCATTTACTGTAAATGTGCAAAATCCACTTTTTCAATTTTAAGCATACCCGAATAAAGTGTATTAAATATTTTCTGAGTTGAATCGAAGTTTAAATATTAATGGCTAATGCTTGAAAAAATATATCATTTTGTGCTTATTTCTATAACTTCATGCGCTAAAATCATTTAGAAAATGTTGCATATTATAATTGATTGTACTATGTCATTCTAATGTGATCTAATCAAGTTAATACCACAAATTATAATTCATTTACCTCCGATTCTTTCATATGATTATTAATTTGAAACTCCCATAACAGCTCGGAAGTAATTTACTTTAAATAGAGTATTTTAGCTGCCAATATTTTTATTGGCGAAGCAGCAATTTTTCTTCAAATCAAAATTGATGCTGATATTTGTTTCAAAGCCAAGTCGAAGTTTCAAAACTTTGTACAACCCTAAATTTAAATATAATATATAGTGAAAAAACGTTAATTTTTCTTATTTTTGTTCAATCTTCTGTGCTACAAGGTATACAATGCTTTTTGTGTACATAAATTTGATTTATACTAGATAGAATTGATAGTTTGAAAAAAAACTAAAATAAAAAACAACTCTAACTTGTCAGCATGCAAGCGAGGAATACCAACCGAGCAGCCGCTGCTGCTAACAATGATAGAGCCAACAATTATGGATGGAGTGTGTCATGTGGTCAACACAACAGCCGTTGATCTCACGTTTCTAGACTGGAACTGCTACTCTTTACACAAGTATCTCCTTATTTGTCCTCCCGATGCTAAATTTGACTCCGTTCCAAACCCACCGTTTCACAGATAAATTCTGGAAGTGCCGAAGATTGAACCCAGGACCTTTTGATCTGACCACTTGACCAGATACAGTCAAATTAAGAAACTAAAATAAACTAAATTGTTATTAACTAAGTTGAAGACTTATTAACTAAGAAACCAAAGGAATCCCTACTGACAAAACAGGGTCATAGTGTCAAGGTGAGACTTACCAATTGAGTGTAGACCTACCTCAAGGAGTGACATGTTGCTTTGTTTCAGTCTGATCCTGAATCACTGCTTTAACAAACTGCGCGCAACAGAAGTATCAACCATCCACTGCAGTGCACAGATCACACCACAGCACGTGTTGCAGAAACTGAGCCAGGTACAACTATATCTCGGAGCAACTAGCAATGTATAGTAAAATGTTATCACTGTTGAGCCTAATAGGTATGTTTGTATCTTATAGGAAATGGTCCAAATATCCATATGCAATATTGTATATAATTATAAGTAAGAACTTGCAATGATGTATTTCTGGTATTGTTTGTTCCAGGTGTGTATGGTAATATCCAGTAACACAGGACGGGTGTACAGACCCAAGAACAGTGAACATCTCATCTTGTACTTCAAGGACCTAAACCTCGCAAGACCAGACAAGTGGGGGACTTCCATGCTTATAGCATTTCTCCAACAGGTACTGGTAATAGCTACTGGTTGTATGTGTGGCAGGTTATAACGTACCAAGCTTTCTACAACAGCAGAATGTGTTGGGACACGTTCAGATAATTAACAATTTGTTGCAGGTGATAACATACCAAGGTTTCTACGACAGCAGAATGTGTTGGGACACGTTCAGATAGTTAACAATTTGTTGCAGGTGATAACGTACCAAGCTTTCTACGACAGCAGAATGTGTTGGGACACGTTTAGATAGTTAACAATTTGTTGCAGGTGATAACATACCAAGGTTTCTACGACAGCAGTAACTTGGAATGGGTGGGTCTGGAGCACGTGCAGATTGTCGGCAGTATGACCAGCGAAGGTGCTATGGGCCGACACAAGCTGAATCCACGCTTCACTTCTATTACCAGGATATATTCTGTCAGGTGAACACAGAGTCATGATAGTTATTGTCTAGTTGTAATGGTCAACATCTAACAATTTAGTAACCTGCTTCACTGGTCGTAAGGTCTAGGGCACTACTCTCGCAATAGACTAGACTGCCAATTACAGTGATATCAGGGATTAAACTCCTGGTCTGATGTACTGGAGATTTCACTCTCCCTCCACGCGAATATGGGTACACTTTCTCTAAAATTCAACCTTCCTCATTTCTAACTCATTAATGTAATTAGTAAGTGTATAACCTGGCAGGTAGTAAGACGGGGGGCTAAAAATATGAATGTTATTTTCAAACCTCTTTGATTTTGTTGTTATGTATTCTAAGTATAATATTGTGACTATTTTGTTCCGGTTGCGTTTCCAGATATACCGCAATGTTTTCAAGTTACTGTAACTGAGTTGTTTGTTTGTCAGCTATCCAGAGAGGGACCAGTTAAAGTCTATGTACAACTTGTACCTGAGTCATATAATGACCCAGTGTTTGCCCAATCACTCAAACTGGAGCAACACAACTAAGATAGCTTCCCTGGCTGCCACCATGATCACTGTCTATGAGGAGGTACCTAATCATCAAATATACCATTTGTTTTGATTTTAGTTGAAAAAACTTATTTATATTTGCAAGATATTTTCCATGCACTAAATGAAGTAAATTAATAGAAACGAACCTTAAAAAGAGGATATTGAACAACACAGAACAAATTTAATAAATTCATCCATAGATATTTAAAAAAAAACATAAAATGTAAACTTAATATAATTATTTTTCGTAAAACTTTTTGAAGGTTAAGTACATTTTTTGTTATTAATAAACCTTTTTATTCAAGAACTTAATTCTTTATTGATTTTTTGCAAATATAGTCAATTAATTACATGACTTATGGCTTTTTATCACCCAGACTTTGTGTCAATTTTACTAATTGTTTTTATTGATTATGGTCAACTTTTCTAACTTGAACTTGTGACTCCCTTTCAACTATCATACATCCCTGCAGGAACTATTACAGTTTAACGAGCATGTGATTATATCTGCAGGAACTATTACTGTTTAATGAC
Source organism: Timema bartmani (assembly GCA_902151455.1). NCBI lineage: Eukaryota > Metazoa > Arthropoda > Insecta > Phasmatodea > Timematidae > Timema > Timema bartmani. Next base: position 24,230 of record CABFWB010001591.1, read on the forward strand.
CATGTGATTATATCTGCAGGAACTATGACTGTTTAGCAACCATGTGACTATATCTGCAGGAACTATTACAGTTTAATGACCATGTGACTATATCTGCAGGAACTATGACTGTTTAATGACCATGTGATTATATCTGCAGGAACTATGACTGTTTAACGACCATGTGATTATATCTGCAGGAACTATGACTGTTTAGCGACCATGTGATTATATCTGCAGGAACTATTACAATTTAATGACCATGTGACCATATCTGCAGGAACTATGACTGTTTAATGAACATGTGACTATATCTGCAGGAACTATGACTGTTTAATGACCATGTGACTATATCTGCAGGAACTATGACTGTTTAGCGACCATGTGATTATATCTGCAGGAACTATGACTGTTTAGCGACCATGTGACTATATCTGCAGGAACTATGACTGTTTAGTGACCATGTGATTATGTCTGCAGGAACTATGACTGTTTAGCGACCATGTGATTATATTTGCAGGAACTATGACTGTTTAACGACTATGTGACTATATCTGCACTAACAAGTGTACAGTACTAAGTTCTATATTTCCCACCAGGTGAAGGTGTCTCTGACTCCAATGCAACAGAACCACTATCTGTTTACCCCTAAAGACCTTACTCGCTGGTGTCTGGCCATGTTACGGTACAATCTTAAACAAGAGGATCCTTCAGTCAACTCTGTGCTGGAGGTAAGACACACCAACATTATTAAAAGTATTTTCAAGCTTGAGCCGAGCTTTTAATAGATACTGTGAGTATTTTAACAAAGCTACATGGTCGGTGATTTTGAGCTTGTTGTATACTGTTACCTTTCTTTGTTCTACTGTGTGTTTGTTTATGGGTGACTCATTGCTCAATCTTTTCTCCACTTTATTATTTTTACTCTTTTTCTAATCTTCTTATAACTTGTGAACTCCTGAACAGTAAGTAAACACTCAAGCATACAAACAGTGAGTGGCTTTCAAAAATAACCCCACACTATCTTGTGCTATGGATACTTCTGTCTTATTTTATCACCCATTTCTACTAGTTACACTAATGAGTTAGGATGAGGAAAGATAAGTTTAGAGAAAATGTACCTGCAATTGTGCATGACAGATAGTGAAAAACCACTCAGAGCAAAACCTCTGTTAGTACACCTGAACGGAATTCAAACCTGGATCTCCCCATCAACAATATTCCAGTTTATTTCAAGAGAGTTGCACTTTTGACCATTCGACCACCGAAGAGGGTTCAATAAATACTGTGTTGCTAAATAGCAAAAGTGTTGTTGTTTTAAGTTGTCTATTATGTATTATTTTAGTATGTGGTTGTGTGAATAATTAATTAGGCTGGGTTTTGTGTCTGTCCTAGATTTAAGTTAGTTTGTAAGTCATGTGGTGATATAATTAGTTGGTTCAGAAAGTGCACGTTAAGCACATCAAATAAAATAAAAGTACATCACTTTGAACCTCTTTATGTACGAGATGATGCAAATAATTCCCGGATTCTGTTTCAGGTGTTCGTGTATGAAGGAATGCGACTGTTCCAGGACAAGTTGGTTTCCGAGGAGGACAAGTCCAAGTTTGACAACATCCTCAATAAGACCCTAGAGTCCAACTGGGGCAGGGGTACCAACACTTACACACTCTCAGGTCAGTCACAACCTTCTGTCTCCATATCAGGTCCATGTTTTAATTTCAAAGTTAACTCAAAACTGAATTAACATTCAAATATTTTTAATCAATTGTTTTACTCTTTGAAAAAATATTATATTGTGTTTATTTATATAAATTTATTTAATAAAATCACTAAGATTTTTTTTAAATTACAGAATTGTTTGTCATTTATAATTTTAGTTTGATAAATCCAGTTCTTAACAACATGAAATGCTATTATTTCAGATTATTTCATAGGAATATTAATTTGTAATGTATACAACACCTTACTTTACATCCATTACTGTTTCCAGCCTAAGGTCAGTTTTTTTTATCTAAGTCATATATTTCCCACCACCGGCTTGTTAGGCCTGTCGTAGCTTCATATGCCTTATAATCTATCTCAAGACTAGGAAAGGCTCAACATACAGTCCCCTGTCGTTAATTCATCACCATGAAAGGGTAAACCCACTTTTTTCACCAATGATACATTTTTCAGCCATACTGGGAATTTAACCTGGGATCCTTAGGTCAGTAGACAGACATGCTATCGACTGAGCTGAGGATATATATAAAACACTTAAAAGGATATTAAATAAACATAAACTTAATATTTTAGCTGTCATTATTTTTATTGGTGAAGCTTCGTAAACTTGAAAGAGAAATTGAACCTAATATTTTTTCAAAATAATTTAAGTGGAAGTTTCGAAGCTCGGCGCACTCCTTGCTGATAACTGATTCTTCCATTGGCCTTTTTACAAACAACATTGTTTTTCTCCAGACTCCTACTTTGTAACAGCGGGGGCAGAGTCCCCAGTCACTCCTGGAGCCCCACTGCCGACATATGGCAAGCCCCTGGGTAAACTGGAGGGAAAGGACTGGCTAGCGACTGTCAACCAGGGCATCCTGCAGTTCGGTGAGTACTATTATCCTCCTCAATACTTGGTTTTGGTTCCAACACTGATTAGGGTCTTCACTTGATTTTATGTCTCATATGACCTCACGACTCCAAGTTCTCGGGTCCAAATACGAAGAGATGAAAATCCGCAGCACAACTTCCTTTGGAGGTGAAGTAAGCCCATCTGTCCCTTGTCGATGTTGGTACATAAAAGATCTCTCGAAGACAGGATATGAGATACTTTTTCGATAACATTTGTAAGCGATTTCTCGCTCTCTCATAGAAACTCATTGTGAAAGGAAACTGGAAACCACCACACTTACTTACGGGTACCTTAGTACATGGGTGTTCTTCCAGATAGAGCAGGCGAGTGACACTAACCATCTGAAGTGATGTGTGTACGCACGACTCCTAATGGATGAAGGAGTGATAAGCCATTTTATGAAAATCTACCCTCAGTAAACCTGACCGAGATTGGAACCCTGATCTCATCACCAGCAATCCAGACTAATAGAGTGACGTGTTGGACTGTGGGACCACAGGAGGTGCTTATTGTCAAACTCCCCATAATTCGTTCTTAGTGTGGAGTAAACTACAAAGATATTACTTGTTAGAGTGGTCTGGTTTATATTATTTATTTCAATGAGTTTAAAAATGACACCAGGACATGATAACCAAACCGGGCCTCTAGGCTTAGCTCTATCACTGTGCTCACAGTCACTCTTCACTCATAGCTTAAGGCTGAGACTTAAAAATCAAGTGTTACCGCTGGGAACTGAACCTGGCACTTCTAGATCAGTAGCCAGTGGTGTTGACCACAAGACCAAAAGGTCGGTCTGATAATGAATTAATAGGTATATAATAACTTCAAACTAGTTTTCCTGATTTATTATAAACACTAGATCTAATACAAATATTAAACAACCTAACATCCATCTCGATGGTCTCCCGATATGTGATTCCCCGACCTACCACCAGGCAGCAGCGCAACTCTCTCAGTCTTGTCGATCATCCTCCAGAAAGAAGTAGCGATAGGAAATGTTCACATGACTATTACTCATTCTTATGCTAAGTGTGAGAAATATAACATCCTCGTGCTGCAGATGTCATCTGTCAACTAATTTAAATATATCAGTGACGGCTGTTTCATTCCATCTTAATGTGTTACTATACGCAGGTCGTGAGGGTCAAACCCTGGACCTGCTGGTGTTCCGAGAAGTGCTGGACCTGGTGGCTCGTGTGGACCGTGCCCTCTCTGTTCCCCGGGGCTGTCTGCTGCTGGCAGGCCGTGCCGGCGTGGGTCGCAAGTCTGCAGTGAGGGTTGTGTCAGCGCTCCATGGGGCCAAGCTGCACTCTCTCAAACTGGGACGGGGGTACACCGTGAAAAACTTCAAGAATGACCTCAAAGCTGTGAGCTCTCATCCTGAGTTGTTTAAACTAGAGACAAATCTTAGATTGCAACGAGGTCGACTTTCCCTCAATGGTAGAACGTTTGTTTCTTCAATTCAGAAAATATACACCATTTTTAATATATGATGTGGATTGACATGTGGTGAACTGTTTGTTAGGTTTGCTCTCTAATTATGGTGGGCTAAACCGTTAGTAGGCTTATTCATATTTTATTCATAAATATGAAAAATGACACCTTGGCACAGGCGATCAAACCCGGGACTTTTGGCTTAACACTCCAATAATGCTCTACCACTGAGCTATCAGAGATATGACCTGTGCTCAAGGTCATTCTTCATTCATAGTTCTAAGGCAGAGTCTGTGATGGACGTGTGATGTGACTACATCTGTAACCTCTCCCAAGCCTCGCTGACCATGTACCAACGTTTGCTTGTCTTTGTCTCCACTTTATAATATTTATGTTGTTATTATAACTAGATATTTTTGCCTCATATAGAATTGTTTACTTTTGTTTTAAATTGCCACATTTTCTTAAACAATGAGAAGTCTTGGACAGGATAGTTCTTTCCCATTGTTCCTTATGTCTCGGAGGAATTACATTTGGAACTGGGCTCTACAGGAAACAGCATGGTGGCTCTTGTTAGAAGGTCAATTTCATCTCGTTTTATGTTAAAAAAACTTTGAATATTAAAAAAAATCTTTTAATTTTTAAAAAATATCTTTAAGGATCCAAATATTCATAAAAATAATCAAAAACATGTTTTCATTCTTGAAGTCTTGCTAAAAGTTTTTTTATTTTAAAATGGTTTGTCTTGTGTTATGGATGAGAGAATGTTGTTCCAGAACCCTATTGTGCTATTAACGCCAGTGTCTGTGTGTATTCAGATGATACAGTTGGCAGCAGTGGATGGGGAGCAGGTTTATCTTATGATAGAAGACCACCAGCTTGTTCACATTTCTTTTCTGGATATGATCAACAGTCTACTGCTGTCGGGAGAGGTGACAACATTAACAACATTACTACACCTAACATTAACTCGGGAAACATTGTGTTGTGGGTGTGTAGTCACACTTTCTGGAGTAAAACAACAACAAAACCTGCTACTAAATAATTCAATGTTTTAACACTCCAAGTGTCTCAATATAATCAATATCCTGTTGTGCCCACATTTTTATTTTTTACCTAATATTTTCTTTTGTTCCCATCTAAATTAAAAATTATCATTAATTCTAGCCCTAACTTAAAGCTTTTTAAAACTATATGTATTTTAAGAATGAACTGTATTTAAAATGGTACCCACCAATAGTGAAATATACTTGTTCTTGCTATTTAGTACTTATAGTGGATACCTCACTCTTTCGACAGGTTAGGGACCGGAGCACTGACGAAAGTCAAGAATCAACAAAACTCAAACCATAGATTTTATTTAACTTGAAAATGCATTAGGTATGAATATTTTGATAATTTTAATAACAAAAATAAGTAATAATTGTATTGATCACAAATATAAGAGATTCGGTGCAGATAATTTAAAAAATAGTACATACCGAACAACTTATATTCAAAGACAAAACAATGAAAGAAACAAGATGGCACACAGTGATGACAAATTTCAACAAAAGAGCAACGTAATCATTGAAATTTGTAAATGTAGCTGTATTTGAAACCTGACCAAAGTGTATGTATTGCTGTATTTGAAAGTACAACTTGTGTTTTTTGTTTTGTGTCAGGTTCCCGGTCTTTACAACCTTGAGGAGTTGGAGCCCATCGTGTCCTCACTGAAAGACTTGGCAGCACAGGAGGGCTATATTGGCAACTCTGCATCATTCTTTGCTGACCGTCAGTACAATTAATACTTGATTAGCTTTGAACACTTATCACTGCTGCCACTAAACTAAGTAGAGCCCCTGGCAGGGTCAGAAATGTTGTATTGGTTAATTGCTGGTTAAGTGACTGGCCGCTGTGTCTGCTTTAGAAATATGTTTGTTTTTTAAAAGCTGATATAATCAGTGTGTCCAGAAAGCTCATACTTAATACCCCCAAAACAATCTTAATTATTGGTGTCTAGGGGTGAGCAAAGTTCACTCTTTAAATGTGGGCCCCACTGCGGTGGTCAAATGGTCTAAGGCAGCAGTCCCCAACCTTTTCCAGCTGACGCTCCCCTTGGTAGATAATTAAATTCCCACTCCCCACACCCCATTTCTTGTGATATTTATAAATAGAAATGTTTAGTGCTTTCAAGTCACTTGTTTATTTTAAACAAAAATCAATATAACACCGGCAGGGTAGTGGTGGAAAGAAATGACCGAATATTGTAACGATGGTTGTCACTGGTTTGTTTCCATCACTTGTTGAAAATTGGGTTTGATGTTTGACAGCTCACCGCTAGTCGACAGTGCTGTTTAGTCATAGTTGAAGATTTGTGATCACAATGGTAGCAATAGTCGTGTTTATCAAACTGTTCTCTGCCACTCCTTGAGGCAGTTTTATTATATTCTCTATTTGTTTATCACAATATAAAATAACACCAATAATTAAGATTTTCAATTCTTTCAATTCTGAATAAAGTAGTTTATCTGGTGTAAGGGTCCCTCTTGTATAAAATTCTGGGAACCCCTGGCTAAGGGGGGAGGGGAGTAGAAAGAAGAATTGGGGGTGAATCCGAGGCTTGTATGCATGCACGCTTTAGACTGGTCACTGAATTAATTTTTTACTGGTAGGCGGTGTGACCAATATTATAATTAATAACTATATTAATTACTTTGTAAAAGTTATATAAATAAAAAATATCTTCAATATTTGTATGATTTTTAGAGTTATTTCTGAATTGTTTCATCCCCCCAGGTTGGTAATCCCTGGGTTAGGGTGTTACTCTTGCAATAGACTGGACTGGGGAGATTATAGTTCAAATCATGGTTGAGTATACTGAGAGGGATTTTTCCTAAATGGTTTTCCACTATCCCTTCACTCAAATGCAGGTACACTTCCTCTATATCCAACCTACCTCATTCCTAACACATTAGCGTAATTAGTACATATACTTGTAACCCAAACGGGTAGTAAAACCTGGTAATATAAACCTAATATTTTAAATACAAAGTGAAGAGTTTACTCTCTTAACCTGAAGAAGCTTCCTGTGGCAGTGAAAGCTTGTTTTGTGTTTATCATTGTCTTATCCAAACAATTTCCACTCCAGGATTACTCAGGTAATCCCTCATAATTCAAACATTAACTAATTACCTAATAGTCTATTTATTAAGAAGAATTGTTCATACAGTGATTGCTGGCAAAGCGCAACAGATCTGGTTTTGTGCGTTTGTGCGCACCTGTGTTATCCTTATATTTACACTCATCAATTATGAATGAGGATGGTATGATTTACTCCACTAATTCAACAATACTCCAGCCCTTTCTGAATGTGACGCCTTAACCCTCGCAAACACAAATGCAGGTGACATATTGAAATGGGAATTTCGAACACTGTCTGCTTGGTTTTCAAAGGCATTGGAATTTTTTGAGTTGTTGTTATTATTGTGTATAAAATTAAAATATCTCAACTATGGTAATCACTCAATCTTGGGTTATTGAATTTCTTTAAAACTTCCTTTGTGATATAATTATTTATATGTTTAGTTGTGTGTTTTTTTTTACAGGGAATGTTTGGTATTTTTGTTTTTCTCTGCCTATGATATAAGCTAGACTAAGCTAGTAAATAGCTTAGTGGGACAAAAATCTCTTGAATAGCAAATACAGTTTAAGAAAAAGTAGACTGACATCAATTAATGTTCACAGGTGTACAGAGGAACTTGCATGTTATCCTGGTGATGGACTTCACCGACACTCAGTTCACATCAACTTGTGAAAGTAACCCTGCACTCTACAAGGAGTGCTGTGTGCTCTGGTTGCCAGGATGGAGTGCCACCAGCATGAAGAGTGTCCCTAACCTTCTTTTACTAAGGTCATCATCATCATCATCATGAACTGTTTCCAGTCTGCAGTCGAGTCACTTTAGTAAAATGCCTCCATATTCCTCTCTCCTTTCACTCACACACTTGCTGCTATCTGCTTCTCCCATCTTTTTCTTAGTCTTCCTTGCAGTCTTTTCCCCACATACTTCATTTCCAACATTTTCTTCGGCATCCTCTCTTTTTCCATCCTCATTACTAGTACATACCATATCAGTCTTGCTCCCTCTACTCTCTCATGCTCTCCTAGTCTCTCTTACATTCAATGTGTAGCTCATTTTACAAATATATCTCTATAATAGTCCAAAGCTCCTACTAATAATTGTTAAGGTCACTTTTAAACTTGAAAAGTGAAGTGAAAATCAAACTTAAAATATACAAAGAAATGTTGAAGTCAAAATTAAAGATAAGTTTGACTACACTTTTATTTCTTCAAATTATATACAAAATTGATAAAATAAATAAGTGTTGGAACAGAGATCACAACTCACAAAATTTATAATTTCTTCCAATAAGTACAGCAACAAAACACACTTATTATTAATAGCTTCAAACAAATTAACATAGATTAATTAAACAAACAAAGTAAAGATAGATATTCACAAAGCCAACCTAGGCTATGTTACAACAGACAATTGTTCAAAAATATAACTTTTCACAGCGTTGCCATGTTAGAGTTTTATTTGATTCTTTGGTCAAATCTGTGGTCAGTTTATTGGACATTTTGATCCATAATTAACTTTCCTGCAACCCAAACTTTTCTTGGTCTATGATAAAGCTGATTGAAGAATCAACCAGCCCATAGTAAGCTATAAATTCTCATTTTAAACACTTTCCATTGTTAAACCAGTGGAGACATTGAGACCATGAAAACAGACTGGGGATGGAATCCTCGAATTCTTAAAGATAGTCGAGATTTGGGTATTTGAAAAAATCTCAGTTTCAAGACTTAGATCCTTAAAAAAAAGATTGCAATTCGTTTTAGAGCTATAAGACTGCTTATTGGTGGTTCAGAACCAATTATAATTGTAGGATGAACTTAACAACCAGACCCCAGACCAGTAATTTAACACTTAATTGAATGTATGAATGTTATAGTGAATGTATTATAAAAAATAATGTTACCATTTAGTTATTACTTGTATTTTATATTATTATGTTGTATTTATGTTCCCTCCTCTCATGTCCATGATTATTGCAAGATTTGTATTCAATATTCGATAAAACTCGTGTTTGTATTGTATTTGGAAGAAGGGAGCTCATAAAGTGAAACAAGGTTCTCTTATTATAGACACTCTTTCATATTTGCGAGTGAGTGCAGTACAGTATCTGCACGTTGACTGAAGTGAACCATCTCGTACTGTGATATTACAGTGATAATTGTCAAATATATAACAGTCCAACTTGGCACAAGGCGAAGTCTATTCTGTGAATACATGTTGCAGACATAAGACATTACAATAGGCCTACACAGCCACAGATAACAGGTCCTTGGGGTAACACCTCTGACGCTCAACTTGGTCCTGGATAAAGAGTGTAGTTCCTCACATAGCCGCAGGGCGCTATCATAACATCTGCCCTCTAAAGATCGAGACGGTCCACGGGTTTCCTGGACCGTTGACTTCTTCGAGTGGGAGTGGATGAATTGGGATGAGAACCATCAAGTTGAAGTACTTAAATTGCCACCTCTGAAGGCGTTGGATGAACTGGTAGTGTTGACTCTTTTCTTGGAGATGATGAGTTGTTATTTGCCAACTCATTTGGCTCTTGCTGGACCTGAGGGTCATTTTCATTAAGAGGCTGGAGAGACTTTCGATTCCTTCTAAATTGTCCATCCTCTGTTTGGATTATGTACGACCGTGGTGTATTATGTTTCTTCACTATAGTACCTTCCTGGTTCCGGTCGATGATATAGACTTTTGTTCCAGGATTCAAATTTGTGAGAGGCCTAACCCCATGGTGACGATCATAGTTTTCTTGTTGTTTCGACAGTCTGTGTTCTTCTCTGTGGAACAGCTGGTCCAAATTAACCGGTGAAGGAACAAGGTTGCTTGGCAATGTTGGTATAAATCCCCTAAGTTTTCTCCCCATCAAGAGCTCAGCAGGGCTATAGCCAGATTCTAGAGGTGTGGAAGCGCAGCATAAGTAAGGCTCTGTATGGGTCCTCGCTCTTTCCAATATGATTTTTAAAATTATTTACTTCAGACTCTATAAAGCCGTTGCTTTGAGAGTACTTTGGGCTGGATGTAACAAGTTTAAAATTATAATCTTTAGCAAACTGGAAAAACTTTTAATTTATTATACTGCTATGGATCTATTGTGAGCCACAATCAGCTCTTAATTTCAGGTACTCCATGCCTAGCTAGAATAAATTTAAGATGATTTATGACACAACTAGTAGTAAGGTGCCCCAGCAAAGCCATTTCTGGATATCTGGAGTTACCAGTTACCTTTCAACTTCAAAAGATCCATGCCAATTGTTTGCCAAGGCCGCTCAGGAAACATAGAAGGTGTTAAAGGTTCTGATCGATTTATCCTAAATTTGGCACACTTGGCACAGTTCTTAACAAGATATCTCAGTTGTGTGGATAATCTTGGCCTCCGAACGCTTTGTTTAGCTAGTGCTCTACATTTGGTAATCCCCTGATGACCTTCATGTAGTTTATTTATTATTTCCTTCCGCATGCAATTAGGAATTATATAGTCTATTACCTTTTAGAAGAAGGCCATTTTGCAGAGGTATTTTGTTTCGATGTTGCCAATATGGTAAGCACATTTCCGGTATTTGTGACTTTATAGGTGATACGTCTTGGCAAAACTGCATGAGGGGGATACAAACCTCATCCCTATGTAGATTCTGAACAATTTCTGCCAACTTAGCATCAGACACATGAAGAGCACAGACCACCTCTTGGACATATGCCATCACTTCTTCAGCTAGTTCATCTTCCCCAGCAAGTAGTGGCTGCGGATTGCGGGAAAGCGCATCAGCAATTAGTAGATTTTTACCAGCTACATGAACAATCTCAAACAAATACCTCATCAATCGAAGCCTAATTCTTTGTAGCCTAGGGGATATAGAATCTAGGTCTTTGGTGGTGAAAATAGGAACTAAAGGTTTATGATCAGTCTCTATTGTTATATGAATGCCTGTAATAAAGTCAGAAAAGCGTTCACATGCCCAAGCAAGAGCCAGTCCCTCCTTCTCAATTTGTGCCCACTTTCTCTCAGCTTCACTGAGAGTTCGAGAAGCATAACTAACAGGTCTTAGAGATCCATCACCTTGGTGTTGTATTAAAACTGCACCAAGGCCATAGGACGATGCGTCAGCTGACAAAATAGTGTCATTATTGCACTTGTATAAAACAAGACTAGGTGGCTTTGCTATGGCTACCTTTGTTTTCAAATACTTGAGCCTGTGGACAATCCCATAACCATTCGACGTTTGAGCGGTGAAGCTCATTAAGAGGTTGCGATAAGGTAGACAGATTTGGGACAGACTTGGCCAGAAATGTTACAAGACCCAAAAATCCTTTTAGTTCGGTTACATTAGTGGGAGGTTTCAATTTGAGAATAGAATCAACTTTCTTTGGATCCGGAGAAACAACCTTCACAGATACGATATGGCCAAGAAAGTGTATTGAAGTTTGCCGAAACGAACACTTTTCCTCATTTATAGTCCAACCTGCTTCTTGCAGCTTAAAGAGGACCTTATAAAGGCGTGAGTCATGTTCCTCAATAGTTGAGCCATGTACTATAATATCGTCAAAATGGCAGACAACTCCCTCCAATCCTTCTAAATGTGCTCTGACCTTCTTCAGGAAAACCTCCGGAGCAGGGGATATCCCAAAAGGTAACCGATGAAACTGATACCTTCCATACAGTCTGATGAATGTGGCTAGAGCTCTGGAAGAATCTGTGAGGGTAACCTGCCAGAATCCTGAGTTGGCATCAAGTTTTGAGAATATCTTAGCCCCTTCTAGTTGACCCAGGGAATAATCAACTGCCGGCATAGGCATATTTCTACATATTGATTTAATTTAGTCAGGTTAGCACACGACCTTGGGGATCCATTGGCTTTTAGAACTATAACCATGGGAGCACACCAATCTGATGGCTCGTCGACTTTTTCTATGACTTCATCCCGAACCATCCTATCCAGTTCTTTTTTAAAAACCTTCTTTAAAGGTAAAGAAACACGTTGGGGAACACTGATAGCATGTGGTACAGCCCCTTCTCTAGGTTTTATGTGGAATAGATCTCGAAATTTTCCTAGTCCTGTAAAAAGCTTGGGGAACACAGTTTTTGGAACAAAATTAGCTTTTCCTAATCAAGAAATCCTCTTTATAAGGCCTAATTTCTCATCAGTATGATGGCTTGGAATAATTCTATCTGCTCCTTGAACTACATAGAATGTCTCAAAAATATTTTTGTTTTTGTATTGGAGTTTCCCTTGAATCCTGCCAATAGTTTTGAGTTGAGTGCCCCCTGGACCGGTTAGGATTTTATTTGATGGCAAAAGCTCCATATATTGAAAAGACTCCTCGTATGTACTTTTTCCAATAATATTCACATCTGCGCCTGTATCAATTTTAGCAGAAAGGTCTTTCCCACAGAATTTGGTGTTTACCAACCATTTATCATACAAATAATTAGTTTCTGTAAAGGCAAGGCCGGCAAATTCACCATCTTCATCTAACTCGTCCTCCGTATCAACAGCATCAACTGATCTAAATCTACAACATTTTGCATAATGCCCTTTATATCGACACTGATGACAGATAGCACTCCTCACAGGCAAGGCCGTAGCCAGCCAATAATTTCAGGAGTTTTGTGGACCCATCCCCCAATTAACGGAGGCTAGAAAAAATTATAAATAAAAAACTTTTCTAGAAGCTATCTGAAGTGTTTTTATGGCAACACTACCCCCAACTATCGGAGGCTAGGACAAATTCTAATTATTAAACAGATCTAGAAGCTATCTGAAGTGTTTTTATGGCAACATAACCCATTAAATGCTGGAGGCTAGGACAAATTATAAATATTAAACGGCTCTAGAAGCTATCTAAAGTGTTTTTATGGCACCATAACCTCATAACCGCCAAAAAATAGGAACAATTCTAAATATTAAACACCTCTAGAAGCTATCTGAATATTTTTTTATGACAACATAACACCATAACTGCCGAAGGCTTGACAAAATTCTAAATAATAAACACCTATGGGAGCTCTCTGAAGTGCTTTTTATGGTAACACAGCCCCCCTAATTTGTACTTGTACCTTAATTTTGATATTGTTTGAACCATAAATAAAGCCATATATATTTTGTTCATAAANCCCCTAACTACGGCCTTGCTCACAGGGCATTTGGTTCTAGGGTGTTCAGTATTACTCCCACACCAAAAACATGATTTTCTAGTTTGACTTTTATCTTCATTAGAAAAAGTGTTCCTACCATAACCAAAAAATTTTCCACTTTTTTTTTTAAGTTTATTTGTAGCATTAACCTTGTCAGCTGCAACTTGACTAGCTAAGTTTCCTGCTGTTTTTTCACTTGCTCAGATTGTATAGCAGAATTAACAGCTGTTTTCAAAGTTAATTTGGCGTTTAGTTATAGTTTAAATGAGAGATTTTTTTATCTATAATACCAACTACGACTCTATCTCTAATGGCTTCGTCATAAAAAGTGACAGGAAAGTTGCAATCTTGAGAAACAGAATGAAGATCTGTAACATAATCACTTACTGACTCGCCCTCTTGTTGAAATCTAGTATGGAAAGCGATCTTTCCATGATTTCCGTTCTAATGTAAATTTGAAATCGAAAGGGTCTGAAGCCGGTATTTGATACACAGGAGCCGACATACTGGGTTCTTTATCTATGTTGGAACTATTCACTTCACCTTAGTTATACTTAAATACAGCGCAATATTCGACCATTGCCACCATGTGATATTACAGCGAAAATGGTCAAATATATAACAGTCCAACTCGGTACGAGGCGAAGTCTATTCTAGACATAAGACATTACAATACACATCCACAGAAAACAAGTCCTTGGGGTAACACCTCTGATGCTCAACTTGGTCCTGGATAGAGAGTGTAGTTCCTCACATAGCCACAGGACGCTATCATCACATGTACTTTCACTTCTTCAATGAGGCTATGTTGGTATTGCTCACAGTGACCAGTGTGACTATTTGTTGGTATTGGACCTAAACAGTCTTTTTCAAGGCACATTCACATTTAAACATTCCCACAGTGCTCTTGTGTTTTCTGTTAAAATGTTTGGACTGACGAGGTTTCCTTAACATAAACTGTATCTAATTTATGCTGCAGATCTGGTTGCGTTGAAGAGGGAAATAAAAGTGATGAAGGTGACCATGTGGATACAGTCCTCAATGATGGGTTCTTCACCATTCACTCTCATGTGTCCAACACGCTAAGAACACCTCGCCGCTATATGGCGTTCATTCACACATACATTCACATCTTTACCAGCAAGAAGTCAGGGATACAGCAGAGACGCGCTCAGCTCCAGGTCAGTGCTCGTCTTAGTGGCTTCAAACCACTAATATCTTGACAAGGCTCCACCAAGTCATGCTTATGTTTGTAATATTATATGAATTGCAATATACCAAACTCTTTGTGAAGTTATTCTCCCGGTGAGTTGTTGTGCATTGAAAGATTCACACTGTCGTGCTTTGCCAGCACCGATAATTAATGGTGTGTCAACATGACAGTCTAAACCTATATTTGCATGACATTTGGATTGGCGTTGATATTCATCACCTTGCTCTTACCAATGATCATGGCTTCTGTCACTTTATCCTACCAATGATCATGGTTACTGTCACAAGTAGAATATGACAGTGTAAATACTTCTCAAGACATCATTAATCTGGTGGGTCCTTTCCAGGCAGGGGTGTCCAAGTTGACAGAGGCCCGCCAGGTAGTGGACTCCCTCAAGTCTGAAGCAGCCAATCAGGAGCAGAGGCTCGCAGAGAAACAAGCCAAAGCCAACTCTGCCCTGCAAATGATAACGGAGACGATGCACAGCGCAAATAGTCACAAGACGGAGATGGAGTCCCTCAAGGAACATACAGAGAAGGAGAACCAACAGCTGGTAGTAAGGTCTGTAGGGCTGGTAAATAGGGCTCACTCTTTGAATTATTATTGACAGAAAGTACAGGAAAGAGGGATAGAAAAAGTAAATTGGTAAAGAATGACAGAACATTTATATAGAAACATGTATACAAACGTTTTGTTGCATGTTTCCCACTCCCTCCTGATGAGGTCAGATAGACTGGAACATAGGTCAGGGTATTGGGTGCCCACTCCCTCCTGATGAGGCCCGATAGAATGGAACATAGGTCGGGGTATTGGGTGCCCACTCCCTCCTGATGAATTCTGATAGAATGAAACATAGGTCGGGGGATTGGGTGCCCACTCCCTCCTGCTGAGGCCCGATAGAATGGAACATAGCTCGGGGAATTGGGTGCCCACTCCCTCCTGATGAGGTCTGATAGAATGAAACATAAGTCGGGGGATTGGGTGCCCACTCCCTCCTGATGAGGCTCGATAGAATGGAACATAGATTGGGGGATTGGGCGCCCACTCCCTCCTGATGAGGTCAGATAGAATGAAACATATGTCAGGGAATTGGGTGCCCACTCCCTTCTGATGAAGCCCGATAGAATGGAACATATATTGGGGGATTGGGCGCCCACTCCCTCCTGATGAGGTCAGATAAAATGAAACATATGTCAGGGAATTGGGTGCCCATTCCTTCCTGATGAGTTAAATTGAATGAAACAAAGGTCGGGGGATTCGGTGCCCACTCCCTCCTGATGAGGCCCGATAGAATGAAACGTAGGTTGGGGATTGGGTGCCCACTCCCTCCTGATAAGGCCCGATAGAATGGAAAACAGGTCGGGAGATTGGGCACCCACTCCCTCCTGATGAGGCCCAATAGAATGAAACATAGGTCGGGGGATTGGGCGCCCATTCCCTCCTGAAGAGGTCAGATAGAATGAAACATAGATCAGTGGACTGGGCGCTAACAATAGATATTTGCAAGTGTACTTGTCTAACCCTTTTACATTTCTAATGTTTTTTTAATAAGATATCACTCTTTTTTCTTTTTTTTTTAGGAAGAGAGCTATTGATGAGGAGCTGGCGGAGATTGAACCTCTGATTCGATGAGGCGACTGCTGCGGTGGGAAACATCAAGTCAGAGTCCTTGTCCGAGATTCGGTCCATGCGCGCTCCCCCCGAGGTGATCAGAGACATCCTGGAAGGTGTGCTGAGACTCATGGGGATACTAGACACATCCTGGAACAGTATGAAGATCTTCTTGGCCAAGAGGGGTGTGAAAGAGGACATCAGGTGGGTCAGCAGTCCCCTTTAGCCAATAAAAGTTTGTATATGTGTATATGAACCCTACCTAAGGGGGCTCCATCATACTCCAGGGGGAAGAGACCTGAAAAACCCTTCCTTTCTATGCCCTTGAAAATGACTCGACATGTAAAAGTTGATCAGATTATAACCAAGGCTATGATATGTACTACTCTGTTATCTACAACTTGCAGATCGTTTGACGCCCGCCAAATCAGTCGAGAAAGTCGTCTGGCAGTGGAGAAGCTATTGCAGGAAAAGGGCGAGTCGTTTGACCCAAAGACGGCCCGGCGTGCATCCACAGCAGCAGCGCCATTGGCGGCGTGGGTGATGGCCAATGTTCAGTACTCGCATGTCCTTGAGAAGATCTCACCCCTGGAGCAGGAACAGTCAAAGCTACAACACAACCTGATGATGGCAAAGAATCAGATCGGGCAGCTCAGCTCGGGACTGAGCGATGTGGACCAAACAGTTGCAAAGCTCAAAGATCAGCTCAACACGTACACCAGAGAGGCTGCGGAGATAGAGATACATTTGAATCGAGCTCAGGAAACCATCAATGCTGCAGAGGGACTGGTCGAGAAGCTCAATGACGAGTACAACCGCTGGAAGACACAGGTGATAAGCTAACAGATCTAGACTTACATCGGTCTCATGTTGGACTGGGTTTCCACTGACAAGGAGATCGAGGTTTGAATCCAGGTCGGGTGTACCGGGGGTGGTGTCTTCCTAAATAGCTTTCCACTCTTCCTCCATGCAAATGTGAATACACTTCCTTTCTCAACTTTCATTATTCCCAACACATTAGTGTTATTAGTACATATGCGTGAAGCCCAAACAGATTGGCTTCAATTGTGCCCCCTGTTCAGTCCTGAGGAAGATTACATTTGGCATCGAAATATTGAAGTGCTTTTAATCTGTTGGTGTTTTTATTACTACTATTTATCTTTCCTGCCATTTTCTCATATTTATTTAATGGAATATTATACCCTATTAGTGCCCTGAGCAGATCTGATCATCTTCACTTTTTACCATTAAAAGTGGCATGAGCAGATTTGATTTGCTTTCCAGATTGGCGCTAGTTCTGGCGTTACCTAATAGATACCAGTAATGTAATAATGTATTTGCCACAAGAATGATAATAGTCCCTTCTGTTCCAGAACACACTGAAAAATCCCATCATAAGTCACAGTTTGGCGATTTTTATTGTACAACCTTGCAAAAAGATGAAATAACAGTGGCATTCTTTGCACCTGAATCCAGTATAGGCGTGCGCTAATAGGGTCAATGAATTATATATCATACATATTATAGTGATACTTCAGTAAGTACAGTATGCGCGCCGACTAAGGCACTCTGATATGTGGCATACATAAACAATACTTTTGATATTGCTCTTTATTTCACGGTTGGAGGCCGGAAGCAGTGCTTAAGGATCAAATCCTCAGTGATTATAACAGTGCTATGTCTCTATATTCCAGATGGGGGAACTCTCCGAAGACCTAAAAGCTCTTCCCCTGCACTCCCTACTGGCAGCAGCATGCATCACTTACCTGTCTTCTGCTCCAGAAGATTCTCGGAGGTCCTTGCTGAGGCGATGGCAAGAGGTCCTCGGAGTACACCAATTCTCCCTCACTTCGTTTCTTGGGTCTGAGAAGGAACAGTTGCAATGGTTGTCTGAAGGATTACCCTCAGATGAACTATCTGTCCACAATGCTCTCATCATACTGAAGGTAACATTGTGTCTTGCTATCTGTCCACAATGCTCTCATCATACTGCAGGTAACACTGTGTCTTGCTATATGTCCACAGCACTCTCATCATATTGAAGGTAACATTGTGTCTTGTTATATGTCCACAATGCTCTCATCATACTGCAGGTAACACTGTGTCTTGCTGTATGTCCACAACGCTCTAATCATACTGCAGGTAACACTGTGTCTTGCTATATGTCCACAACACTCTCATCGTACTGCAGGTAACACTGTGTCTTGCTATATATCCACAATACTCTCATCGTGCTGAAGATAACACTGTGTCTTGCTTTATGTCCACAACACTCTCATCGTATTGCAGGTAACACTGTGTCTTGCTACTTACTCATTCTGGGCCCTCCACTTTGTGGTGAGTCAGTAGCAACACTCCATCCTGAATTGGGGAGTGGTTGGATTTATCACCACATTATTAGCTACTAGCACAGGTAAGATACTTAAATGATGGCTGCATTAATCTTGGGGTGGCCAATCTTTGATTATTTCCTTATTAACTAGGTACTTGTATTTCATTAAGAGTTATTTTATAATAATATAAATTGATAAAAATGAAGAAAATATAAATTAATAAGTGCAAATTTAGTGATAAAAGCCTGCCCAGGGAAAGGGGTACAATGTGGGAAGAATCCAATGCACAAGATAATGTGACATCTTCTTCCTGTCTTCTGTCTTCTAGAGTAGAAGTAGTCACACACACATTAAAACACAACTAGAGTATTATAGCAGCATTGTTACCTTTATCAAACAAAAAGAGAAGAGGGAATACCCTTTATGCAAACAATGGATTACTTAATTTCTAAAATAATACTAAATTGGTGTTTAAATATGTGGGAGTGACAACTTCTACAACAGAAGAATCCGATTTAGTGGCCACATGGTTTATGTCATCACTCTTGAAATAGACTAGACTGCCTATGACAGAAATATTTGGGTTTGAATCCCTGTCAGGTGTGTTGAGGGTGGTTTTTTCAAAGTGATTTATCTCCCGCCATACAAATTTGGGTACACTTCTTCTAAAATTCAACCTCACTCATTCTTAACCCATTAGCTTAGTTAGTACATTATAATAAATCCTCTTTCTTTTAATTTAGTTCCTCTGTGGGTCCTTTATGTTAATACACTAAACTCCCAACTAACGAATTGATGTAAAAACTAGTCACAGAAAAGAGAAAACACAAATTACATACTTTGTTTGACATGACATCTATTGGACTGATAAACAAGTACGTTTAGATACATAAGATAATCAATACAAGTTTACAAAAGAAATAACAGCTATTAACATGAACAAAATGTGACCAGGTAAAAATCCCACTCAGAGTAATGTTGTACATTCTCTTTTCCGCAGATTGCTTTGTTGCAACCAGGGGTAAGATAATATTTTCATAAATATATTTTAACTTTGAAATTGAGCCAATATTAAATTTAAACTAAAACACTACTTTATATAAGTGTAATAATGGTTGTGGTTCCAACAATATTTCAATATTTATTTTGGTACAAATGATCCTCAATCTCCAAATAAGATCAGCTGCTCACAGTATTGATTGTACCACTTAGTACCATGTCGCTCCATGCTATTGTACCACTCAGTGTCGTGTTGCTTCATGCTATTGTACCACTCAGTAATGTGTTGCTCCATGCTATTGTACCACTCAGTATCGTGTTGCTTCATGCTATTGTACCACTCAGTACCGTGTTGCTCCATGCTATTGTACCACTCAGTACCGTGTTGCTCCATGCTATTGTACCACTCAGTGTCGTGTTGCTCCATGCTATTGTACCACTCAGTGTCGTGTTGCTTCATGATATTGTACCACTCAGTACCGTGTTGCTCCATGCTATTGTACCACTCATTGTTGTGTTGCTCCATGCTATTGTACCACTCAGTGTCATGTTGCTTCATGCTATTGTACCACTCAGTAATGTGTTGCTCCATGCTATTGTGCCACTCACTACTGTATGAAAGGCCCCAACAAACAACGCTCCATGTTGCCAGGCCTCGTTACGACCATTCCTGGTGGACCCATCGTCCCTGGCCTCTGATTGGCTCAAGAGACACCTATCGGGGGAGAGCAACGTGGAGGTGATTTCTCAACACAGCCAGAGATTCACAACTACCCTGGAGCTGGCCATCAGGTACACTCCCTCTTCAGTTAAATTAAACGCTAATGTGCCAGGGAGGAGTAAGGTTGAATTTAGAAGAACGGGATTTGAATCACAATCCTTCCATCACCGTCAGTCCAGTTGTAACGATGCTGATTTGGACCCCTCTCATATATGTAAAAAAAAGTCGTGGATGAATGTATTTTTCTTCAATAAATTGTATGTAAATTATCCTTTTAAGACTTAATCCATGGAGAATCACGCACTTTTCAGAAATAATGTCAAAGGATTGCACCATTAAAACTTATTTTTTATTTCAAAAAGTAACTCCGTGGTATTTACCAAACAAGCAAGAGACGTTAGCTCCCTATACCCAATAGGAAGTTAGCCTTCATGACACCTGTGTCCAGGACGCTTTCGATCTGTGGTTTTGACACTGGTCACGAGAGGTCCAAGGGGAAAGGGGTAGGTCATATATAAGCTGCTTGTGTGTATGAATATATAGAGTAGTCACATAAATCTACATAGTGCTGGTAACATAAATCTACAGAATGTTGTAACAAACCAGTGCTGTGATCTAAATAAATCGTGTGCAATATTAAAGGTTTTATTTATTTAATTAAATTATCTCATAAACATTCTGTACTGCTTTAATTAATGCTCGATCACAGGCAATTATCAGCTGATTAAATGGTATAACTTTAACCGGCGCCCAAAGCAAACGTGGGGCATAATAATAATTCTGTATCATCATAATTAGCTATAAATACCAATTATCTCATAATCTAATACAGAACGTTTCGCAGTCTATTGCGAGAATGGCGCCTTTGATAATTCGACCACTGTACCATGTCTTAAGTTGTTAATAGACGGTAGTGACTTTAGCGTGTACAAACTGGGAGGCTTCTCCCTGTTAGTCTATCTTTGTGGCTGAATGCGTTTATTTTACAATTTCAGCCCTAAAACTGCCTAATGATATGGAAGCTTGTCACTCATGTTGTATTTAAAGTTTTAACCACCTTGACGTGAGAGCCTCAAGGTCATCTCAAGTTCAATAGAGTTGGTTCGAGATTACTCAAGGCCAATTTAACTGAAATAGGAGAATTGTGAATGTGAAAATTAACTTTGATCACAACTTTATCTGGGTACATCTTTCAATGAAATATAAGCTGAAAAATGATACTTGGACACGGGAATCGAACCCGGAACCTTGAATTTATTGCACCAATCCTTTCTACCACTGAGATATCAAGGCTCAGGCTCATTATTCACTCATAGTTTAGGGTAGAGTCTGTGATGGATTTGTATATTCATCTACTTGAAGGTCTAAGATTGAATCAAGTCACCGGTGACTCGAGGTACTGCTGCTCGTACAAGATTGGATTCTACAGGGTTGGTGATATACCCTTGTTGCAAATATTAGCGCATCACACTAATATTTCACAAACCCAGCACCATCAGGTTGGATTATGCGCAAGCTGACTGTGTCCTCGAAACCTGGGCTAGTTAGTGCTCTCTGCTACACCTTATGGCTGACTTTCAAGATTATCTGTAAATGTCCTAGCTCCCTGACTCTGGTCAGCTCGCTCCCGAGTCAACTCATACAAATCTTACACAAAGATTGAGCTACAGGAGTAGCGCCGGGCTGGGGTTGGAAGATCAAGGGTTTGAGATATGTTCAGGTGCGGATACAGGGGGGGGGTCAAAGGGTCAGCTGACCCCCCTGTGGTGTTTAGAAAATTAATTTAAAAAATGTATATTTAGAAATAAAATACTAAAAAATTAAATCATACAAGTTTTTATCTTTCCTAGGGATGTGCGAATGTTCTTTTAGTCTCAGGTGAAGCAAAGATTGAAGCATGCCAAGAAAGGTTGAAGCTGAAACCAAATACAGTTTTTTTTATCAAATAACACTATTATTAATTTTTAAATTATCTAATAATACTTCTAAATAAAGAGAAAGTTTAGTAGGGAAAAAACACACTATATTATATTATTTTTATGCTGACATATCTGAGTTTATTCCTGCTTGCGTTATAGGTAGATATAATTCAATATCAAGTTAGTGTTAAAATACTTTTTATTGCTGTTATGTGATTATTATAATTTATTTAAATGGGTAGTAATTAGTGATTTTCAAATATTTTCGTTATTTATAGAGGTTTTATTTTATCTTCAAAACTTCTCAAGATGCTAAGGTGGTTGTCGAAGTGACGACGTCGAATCGAAGGTGACTTAGGCTTCAACTTTGACTTTGACATTTCGAAGATTTGCACACCCCTACTGAATTCCTAGTGCAGGCTGTTCACCTCATACACCTGTCTTCAACACAAGTAGTGGACCGAGTTAAAGAGGGGTGGAGTGTGCTATTTTTAGAAAGACTTACCCCCTTCCAGTGAAAAGTACGCTAATCTGTTTCAAACCAGTCAGAGGTAGCTGGAAATATTTACTTTTAGAATACCGGAACGATTCGTTCGAGTGGCCTTAGACGAGGAACATTTTACGTGTGTGTTTCGTTTTGTTAATGCTTATGTGCAATAAAGTGTAATTTATAAATATTTCAGTCTATTTGTGATTATAATGACCTATGATGGTTTTCTTTACTCTTAGTAAACTGTGAGTGTGGTATTTATGTTTTGTTTTTTATGGTTATTGTGCTACTGCCTATTGTCATTGTGATACTGTGACTGTGATACTTCCTCCTGCTATTCAATTTTGTGTTAAATTATTGTCTTTGCTAGTTATGTGATTTGAATGCAAGTATTGATATTATAATGTCAAAAAGAAAGGGACAGACGGATTTATTTTGTTTTTTCAAGAAAAAAAATCCTGAATCAACAGGAAACGAAACTGTGGATTTAATTGAAAATAGTGCGTCAGTGAACTTAGTTTGTGACTCACCCTCAACCAGTGGATTTAATTCAAATACTAAAATCTCTATAGAAAGTGTAGGACCAGAAAAATTTGATATTGGCAACTTTGTTGGAGCTGAAACTATTTCCGATGACTTAAAATACCACATGCTAGTAGAACCGTGGACTCCACCACTAAGCTACAAGTTCCCTAATGTTGTTCAGTCAGGAGGTATTAGACATTTTCAAAGATCATGGCTGGACAAGTTTGTTTGGTTGACGTACAGTGCTAAGGACAATGGCGCTTATTGTATTGCATGTGTACTTTTTGGATCAAAGGAAGGAGGTAGGAGTAGAATATCTCTCGGAAGCTTTGTACGGACTCCGTTTCTAAACTACAAAAAAGGAAATGAAATGCTTTGCGGACACGCCTCCAATGAATATCATAAAACAGCAATTATAAGATGTTCTGAATTTAAGAATACATTTGAAAACAGGACACAATCAGTTGAAGTCAGACTAAATTGTGAAGTGAAAAAAAGAATTGAAGAAAATCGAGCACGTTTGATACCCATGATAAAGACAGTTATACTATGTGGCCGACAAAACTTTCCCCTAAGAGGTCATCGTGATGATGGAGAGCTTAGCGAAAACGATAGCACAGAAAATGAGGGAAACTTCCGAGCACTTTTAAGATTCCGTATTGATGCCGGTGATAGTGATTTAAAAAATCACATAAAAACAGCACCCAAAAATGCAACGTTTATTAGTAAAACAACTCAGAACGAATTAATTGAAGCTTGTGGAGAAGTTATCCTTAGTAAAATTGTTAAGTCCATTAAAGCAGGGCAATTTTTTTCGGTACTAGCAGATGAAACAACGGATGTTGGAACAGTTGAACAGATGAGTCTTTGTGTTAGATTTCTGGACATAGTTTCACTTAAAATTCGAGAAGAATTCTTAGGTTTTGTGGAAGCGAGAAATCTCAGCGGCGAGGCTCTCACAAACTTACTTCTTGAAAAATTAAACAATTTGGGACTTAAAATTGAAAACCTGCGTGGTCAAGGGTACGATGGAGGGTCTAACATGTCTGGTAAAATCAAAGGTGTGCAAGCTCGTATTAGGGAAAAGCAGCCTCTTGCTATATATATGCACTGTGCTTCTCACAAACTAAATCTGTCCATTTCTAAAGCATGTTCTTTAACAAGTGTAAGGAACGCTATTGCTGTGGTCAGTAACGTAACAAATGAAGTAAGAGAATCCAGTAAACGAACAGATTTAATGAAAGCAAAAATACATGAACAATATCCTGAAGAAACAAAGTGCAAACTCAAAACGCTTTGTGAGACGCGTTGGGTAGAACGACACGATGCATTTTTACAATTCTTACATGTTTTTGATGCAGTTGTATGTTTCCTACAAGTATTTGATGCGGAAGCACCATCATCAAAGTCAGCACTTTTACTCACCTCAGTTCTCAGGTTTGACTTTATTATAACTCTGCATATTGTTTCATTTATCTTCAGTCTAACAGTCACGTTGTCTCGTCAGCTTCAAAACCCTTCGTTAGACCTGAAAAACTGCTATAATATGGTAGCAAATGTTTTAGAGACATTGAAAGATTATCGGAATAACCCTAATAAATATACAGAAGTCTATAATGAATCGGTGAATTTGGCTGTAAAACATGAAATTGACATCACTATACCAAGGACCTTTCGAACACAAACTCATGGGCCAAATGTTGCTGCATATAGTCCTGAGGAATATTATAGACTAAATGTCTACCTGCCATTTGTGGACTATCTTATTTCTGAACTGTCAACTAGATTTTCATCAACTGGACATGATAATATTATCACATTATACGGTTTAATACCAGCATTTGCTAACCAAGACAATGAAATTTTATTACAAGCAGCTCAAACATATGCTAATGACCTTCCTGGGACTCCGTCAGAACTTCGTGGAGAGATTGACTTGTGGCAACAACGCTGGAAACATAAATCTAAGGCAGAGTGTCCATCTAGTGCGGTTGACAGCTTAATGCATGCTTCAGATGGTTTTTACCCAAACATCAAAGTTCTTCTCCACATTTTGTCTGTTCTTCCCGTGACTACTTGCACTAGTGAGAGATCATTTTCTACCCTAAGAAGGTTAAAGACATACTTAAGGTCAAATATGGATGAGGAACGATTAAATGGTTTGGCCATGTTAAATATTCATCGAAGCATAGAAGTTCATCCTGATGAAGTTTTGGAGAAATTTGCTCAAAAGAATAAGAGGAAAATGCAATTAATGCATTTATAAAATATGAGGTACGTTTGAACAATGTTTTGTATAGGTTTTATAGTTATTATTATTATTAATTATTATTATTATTATTAGTAGTAGTAGCAGTAGTAGTAGTAGTAGTAATTACTGTTGCTTTAAAAAGATACTTGCTATTGACATTATATAATTTTAATTTTTGTGGATTTCTAGAGTTATTTAGGTGACTACGCTGAGAAATTGATCAGACAAAAAAAACTATCACATTGCTATAATGCATTTTCAAACGTTCTAAAATATTCTTATTTTACTTAAATAATAAGCTTACATTATTAGTAATTATGTTATTATGTAGCTTGACCCCCCTATGAAAATTTTCTGGATCCGCGCCTGGATATGTTCACCCTCCTGGCTACTGCCCTGTCTCGGGGATGCTCCTGACAGAGTGCTCCTTGTGGCAACAGTCTTGACTCGTGGATGTTCTTGACAGAGTGTTCATTGAGGTGGTCCCCGGATAACATCCATAGGGTTTAACCCGAAAGGCAGCTAAATCTCTGTCGAGGTCGTCTGTGTGGGGGTGAATGGAGGGCAAGGGACCCCCCACCTCCTTCCCCTACTCGCTACCCACCACACACTAAACGGTTTGTAGCTTGTACCTTTCGGGAAAGCTGGTCAGTCCACCTCCACAAGGTCCTTGCTGGGCAACTCAGGTTGAAAACCTGTTTAGGGTCAATCCTGAAGATAGAAGCCGGACCTCCTCCAAGGGGTGTAATGCCCCTACCTGAGAGTCCAGCACCCACGTAAAGAGGAGCCGACGCCTCTCCCTGAAGGATGCTGGCCAAGGCCAGTTTGTCCGGTGATGACAGGGTTGATGGGGATCAATTCCTAAATTGCCCACTGTGCATGTAATGTGCGTGGCTACACTCGGAGGACACAGCCAGTTAGTTTGAACACTACACTCGAGTTTAATAATATCCCGACCTTCTCACACATCACAACTGAGAATGGTGTAATCCTTGCCAATAGAATGTTCAATTCAACTCTGTAACTTGTGTTGTTGTTGGTCAGATTTGGCAAGGTGCTGATCATCCAGGAAGTGGACACTGTCGACCCCATTCTGTTCGCTGTGCTCCGTGGGGACTTCATTCAACAAGGTCAGACAGTACATTCTCTAGTACAGGCATGTCAAACTTGTTTGATCAAAAGGAACACAATGAACACAGAGAGAAAGAGGGGGTCTATTTAAGGAAATTCAATATTGTCACCATCTTTTATATAAAGAAGATAAACTCAATTTTAAAATCCTTACTATTACAGAAACAAAAATTAAGATTATATTTAAATCTAAAGTCTTATCTCTATTTCCTACCACCGGAAATTTAAAACTTATTCATGTGTTCAAGTCACTTTCAAAACTGTTGACATTGCGTGTCGACAAGCCGTGATGTCTCGTGTGTGTGTTCCCTTTCATGGTAGAAAACAACTGCTTATTTTCTCAGGCTGCAAAATTTAACAAAGGTTAGGAATATATCTCTGGCAGGTAAAGAGTGAAAACCTCACTTGATAGATATCTTCCAATAACACGTTTTATAATGGTGTTTTCCTACAAAGTTGATAGACCTGCTCTGGAGCATTGCTTTCATTCCTGATACATATGCGTGTTCAATTACAAGTTGTAACATAACATAGTATCCTACAAGCTTCGGTGGCTGCATGGTATAAGGTGTCACCCTCACTAAACTGCCACTGATATGGAGGTGGGGGTTAGAATTCTGCTCGGGTCTACTGAGGGTGGTTTTCCCTAAATGGTATTCCACTCTCTCTCCATGCAAATGTGGGTACACCTCCTTTAAATTCAACTTCTTTATCCCTAACATATTACCATATTTAGTACATAGGCATACAACCTGAACGGGTAGTAAGACGCGATGATACAAACAACACAGTATTTATTATTGAACTCTCCAAACACATTCATGGTATTTGACAAGGGTCGAACTCTTAAAGGTCTGTAGTTCATGGCACTCCGGCTATGTTGAATAAACTTTAACTTTCTTAAGGACTGTTGTTACCACTTGCTACGGAGAGTCAATCACATGTGGACAAACAAATGAGCATCAATGTGTGAATTGAAATGAAACTGTTGCCATTTTCTAAAAGTTCCATTTATCCACCTTATATATTACATTCATGGAAAATTGTTAAATTTCAATTGATTTGATTGGATGAAGTAGTATATTTTCCCATTGGCTGACATGAGAATACGTGAATCAGCACGTGGAAAGAGTGCACAAAATTGGAATGTATGTAGACCTAAGGTCTATAAAGATACGGATAAATGCAATCCTACCTTAAACCTCAATATTACTAAATAATTAACTAATTAAATATAATATTTATAACCGAGACTGACACAAACCATGAATGATTGTTTTCTTTAAAGAGCAAGTTTTATTCTAAATGTGAGTCCTTTGTGGCTTATTCTAGCACTCTTTGTTTTTTAGCGCTACGTCTTACTACCTGTTCCAATTATATGTATATGTTTGGGATGAGGAAGGTTAAATTTAGAGTAAGTGTATCCACATTTGCCTAGAGGGAGAGTAGGAACCCATCTATGAAAAACTATTCTCAGCATACCTGACCAGGATATGAACCCCGATATAACTGCCATTGGTAGTGAATTCTATTATGACAATGACACCTTAGAACATTCAACCACTGAAGTGGGTAAATATGTAGTTGACTGTGCCATTGACAACAGAATATGTGTGTGTTTGTGTGTTCCAGGTCCTAGGAAGGTGGTGCAGTTAGGAGACAAGCTCATAGATTACAACGACAACTTCCAGCTGTTCCTAACAACACGCAACTCTGAGCCAGACATTGCACCAGACGCTGCCGCCATTGTCACGTTCGTCAACTTTACAACCACACTCGCTGGGCTGACAGGACAGGTACAACACATGTTTCAACAGTTTGTACTGGCTGGCTTTTCAACACAAGAGTGTAATGAGGTGGACTGGATATAACTAGCTCAAGATATAATGTGTGATGAGGTGGACTGGGTAGAACTAGCTCAAGATAGGAATAGGTTGCGTACTTTTGTAGGTGTGGTCATGAACTTTCGAATTCAAAATGCCATAGAGTTTGTAAGTGATGGTAGTTATAATATTTTCATTGTTTGTAGATCTTGATATTTACATGTGAACAAAACAGCAAAAGATTGTTAAGTGCTTATGTTGCTCCAAAAGAGATTGACCAATGTAACAACCAACAATAAGACCTTTATTTAAATAGTCAGGGTAAACTATTTGTTTCATAAAGTGGGCAGATATGTACACGTTTCCCCACTACTCTCAATAAGTATACAGCACCGGCATTCTAATCTTAACCTGAAATTGTCAAGAAATGGTGAAAAAATAAATACAACGTAAACAATATTATCTAGTAATTTTTTATATGTTAATATTCATAAATTAATTCTTATATATTTTATTGATTTGGCTTTAAAACACATTCTTGTATCTTCACGGAACTTTTTATAAGAAATGGTAGACTTTCCCACAGGATACTCCATGGCTAGTTTTATTATGTCCTTCCTTCACCTCTGACAAGACGTGTATTAATCACAACTTGTGAATGTGTAGAATGCCAGGCCTCCACCGTGGTTCGGATCCCACATTAAGCTGTAGGTCCTCCATTTCATCCCACAATCAACCTACCATTACACATTAGCGTAAGTGCGTATAACCCTAACAGGTAGTATGACGCGGTGCTAATAATACTTTATTATGTCTCTCCTTTCTCAAGTCTGTTTAAAATCACACATTTCTGTTTTAGGCTTAACATGTTATGTTTTATTTTGTTCAACAAAATTGTGCCATAAAGCCACATAAAAACTTGCGAACTAGCAAGATGGAACATTAACAACTGGTTGTCACATTAAGATGAAGAGAAGACACTGTTGTGACCTTTAGGGAGTTTGGAGGGAACAAAACAAGGGGAGGTTCAGAGTACCGCGTTGTCCAGATTAGTACCAGTCTCGGGTTAGCAAGACCGTGCTTATAAGATTTGTGGGTCTACTTAAAACTAAGATTTTTTTAAACAGGTTTAAACTAAATGAGCAACGATTGGAACAAGAACAGTATATTTTTAAGCGTAAGAGTCTATTATTCCTCTAAACCCACTTCCAGCTGCAGAGTTAGTTCAGCACTAGCGTGTACTATTTTTATGTTAATCAGCTCCTAGCGTGCGCAGTGTGCCACGAGCGGCCAGAACTGGCGAAGAGACGGGCAGAGCTCCTGCAACAGGAAGAGGAACTAAAACTGAAGGTGGACCAACTGCAGGAGGTGGTACTTGAAGAACTGGCTACCGCTCAGGGTGACATCTTGCAGAACAAGGTCAAGATACTACTAAAAGCTTTCTTAACAATCTTTACTAAAACTTTATCAAAGTTAACGGTGTGTCATGTGCAATCAGTTTTGTTGTGTTCATGTTAGGAGCTACTGTCATCTTTGAACGAAGCCAAGGCAAGCAGTGCTGCCATCTACAGCTCCTTGTCAGAGTCCTCCAGACTCCAGGAAGAGTTAAGACAAGAGTGTGACATGTACCGGCCTTTGGCGGAGAGCAGCAGTCAACTATTCTTCGCCATCAGGGACTTGCACAAAGTGAACAACATGTACCAGTTTTCTTCCTCTGCCTTCACTCGTCTGTTCAACAAGGCTCTGTCGACTGAGCACAAGGTGAGCTCTGTCCACTGAGCACAAGGTGAACTCTGTCAACTGAACACAAGGTGAGCTCTGTCAACTGAACACAAGGTGAGCTCTGTCAACTGAACACAAGGTGAGATCTGTCAACTGAGCACAAGGTGAACTCTGTCCACTTAACACAAGGTGAACTCTGTCAACTGAACACAAGGTGAGCTCTGTCAACTGAACACAAGGTGAGATCTGTCAACTGAGCACAAGGTGAACTCTGTCCACTTAACACAAGGTGAGCTCTGTCAACTGAACACAAGGTGAGCTCTGTCAACTGAGCACAAGGTGAACTCTGTCCACTTAACACAAGGTGAGCTCTGTCAACTGAGCACAAGGTGAGATCTGTCAACTGAGCACAAGGTGAGCTCTGTCCACTTAACACAAGGTGAGCTCTGTCAACTGAACACAAGGTGAGCTCTGTCAACTGAACACAAGGTGAGATCTGTCAACTGAGCACAAGGTGAACTCTGTCAACTGAGCACAAGGTGAGCTCTGGCAACTGAACACAAGGTGAACTCTGTCAACTGAACACAAGGTGAACTCTGTCTACTGAACTCAAGGTGAGCTCTGTCTACTGAACGCAAGGTGAGCTCTGTCCACTAATACAAGGTGAACTCTGTCAACTGAACACAAGGTGAGCTCTGTCAACTGAACACAAGGTGAGATCTGTCAACTGAGCACAAGGTGAACTCTGTCAACTGAACACAAGGTGAGCTCTGTCAACTGAACACAAGGTGAGCTCTGTCAACTGAGCACAAGGTGAACTCTGTCAACTGAGCACAAGGTGAGCTCTGTCAACTGAACACAAGGTGAGCTCTGTCAACTGAACACAAGGTGAGATCTGTCAACTGAGCACAAGGTGAACTCTGTCAACTGAACACAAGGTGAGCTCTGTCAACTGAACACAAGGTGAGCTCTGTCAACTGAGCACAAGGTGAACTCTGTCAACTGAGCACAAGGTGAGCTCTGTCAACTGAACACAAGGTGAACTCTGTCAACTGAACACAAGGTGAGCTCTGTCAACTGAACACGAGGTGAGATCTGTCAACTGAGCACAAGGTGAACTCTGTCAACTGAGCACAAGGTGAGCTCTGGCGACTGAACACAAGGTGAACTCTGTCGACTGAACACAAGGTGAACTCTGTCTACTGAACTCAAGGTGAGCTCTGTCTACTGAACGCAAGGTGAGCTCTGTCCACTAATACAAGGTGAACTCTGTCAACTGAACACAAGGTGAGCTCTGTCAACTGAACACAAGGTGAGATCTGTCAACTGAGCACAAGGTGAACTCTGTCAACTGAACACAAGGTGAGCTCTGTCAACTGAACACAAGGTGAGCTCTGTCAACTGAGCACAAGGTGAACTCTGTCAACTGAACACAAGGTGAGCTCTGTCAACTGAGCACAAGGTGAGATCTGTCAACTGAGCACAAGGTGAACTCTGTCAACTGAACACAAGGTGAGCTCTGTCAACTGAACACAAGGTGAGATCTGTCAACTGAGCACAAGGTGAACTCTGTCAACTGAACACAAGGTGAGCTCTGTCAACTGAACACAAGGTGAGATCTGTCAACTGAGCACAAGGTGAACTCTGTCAACTGAGCACAAGGTGAGCTCTGTCAACTGAACACAAGGTGAGCTCTGTCAACTGAACACAAGGTGAGATCTGTCAACTGAGCACAAGGTGAACTCTGTCAACTGAACACAAGGTGAGCTCTGTCAACTGAACACAAGGTGAGATCTGTCAACTGAGCACAAGGTGAACTCTGTCAACTGAGCACAAGGTGAGCTCTGTCAACTGAACACAAGGTGAGCTCTGTCAACTGAACACAAGGTGAGATCTGTCAACTGAGCACAAGGTGAACTCTGTCAACTGAACACAAGGTGAGCTCTGTCAACTGAACACAAGGTGAGCTCTGTCAACTGAGCACAAGGTGAACTCTGTCAACTGAACACAAGGTGAACTCTGTCAACTGAACACAAGGTGAGCTCTGTCAACTGAACACAAGGTGAGATCTGTCAACTGAGCACAAGGTGAACTCTGTCAACTGAACACAAGGTGAACTCTGTCAACTGAACACAAGGTGAGCTCTGTCAACTGAACACAAGGTGAGATCTGTCAACTGAGCACAAGGTGAACTCTGTCAACTGAACACAAGGTGAACTCTGTCAACTGAACACAAGGTGAGCTCTGTCAACTGAACACAAGGTGAGATCTGTCAACTGAGCACAAGGTGAACTCTGTCAACTGAACACAAGGTGAACTCTGTCAACTGAACACAAGGTGAGCTCTGTCAACTGAACACAAGGTGAGATCTGTCAACTGAGCACAAGGTGAACTCTGTCAACTGAACACAAGGTGAACTCTGTCAACTGAACACAAGGTGAGCTCTGTCAACTGAACACAAGGTGAGATCTGTCAACTGAGCACAAGGTGAACTCTGTCAACTGAACACAAGGTGAACTCTGTCAACTGAACACAAGGTGAGCTCTGTCAACTGAACACAAGGTGAGATCTGTCAACTGAGCACAAGGTGAACTCTGTCAACTGAACACAAGGTGAACTCTGTCAACTGAACACAAGGTGAGCTCTGTCAACTGAACACAAGGTGAGATCTGTCAACTGAGCACAAGGTGAACTCTGTCAACTGAACACAAGGTGAACTCTGTCAACTGAACACAAGGTGAGCTCTGTCAACTGAACACAAGGTGAGATCTGTCAACTGAGCACAAGGTGAACTCTGTCAACTGAACACAAGGTGAACTCTGTCAACTGAACACAAGGTGAGCTCTGTCAACTGAACACAAGGTGAGATCTGTCAACTGAGCACAAGGTGAACTCTGTCAACTGAGCACAAGGTGAGCTCTGTAGACTGAACACAAGGTGAACTCTGTCGACTGAACACAAGGTGAACTCTGTCGACTGAACACAAGGTGAACTCTGTCTACTGAACACAAGGTGAACTCTGTCTACTGAACACAAAGTGAACTTTGTCGACTGAACACAAGGTGAACTCTGTCAATTTGTAACATTACAAGGGTGTAATGTTATATCTAAGCCCCACCCCTACCTGATGCTGCTGAACTGTCATACGTAGTCATACTACCCGCTCCAAGAAAATATCATCCGATTAATACTACCCGCTCCTGGAAACGTCAGTAAATAGTCAATTCACCTACAATAGTAAGCTTCTCTATTGTAGTTCCTAATATAACCAAGCCATATAAAAATAATATCTTTCTATACAATCCCCTTTCAACTTCTACAAGTAATTCTGTTAGCGTACGTACCCCCTGATATGCTGGCCTGGACAACCAAGAAAGCTAGCTGACTGCAAAACGTCCTAAGTCGGCGAGTGGGGCAACTTTGCTGAGTGCATCCGCACTAGATGTGAATATCGTACCAACACGAAAGTAACTGACGAGCACATTTCTACTAATCATGAGCGAGGTGGAGATAGACATAGCTGACCTTTTCCGGATAATCTCTACAACCATCTACTGATCACTGACGTCACTGACCAATCAATCAGAGAAGATTCAAAATACAATGCAAGAAACCGTCTGCTGGAGCGGCGTGACCAACCAGAGACCTTCAAGCTGGATGACCCAAGAAGATGGCGTGATCACCACCCCTTTTACGTCACCGACCGAGTAGTGAACTTTCCCCCCTTTTGTGCCTACGCAGTTAGATCACTATAAAACATGTCACTTTGCAAAATAACGATGACTTTTGAACCCGTCACCATGAGGGACGGACCTCTGTATAATACATAAACCAACTACTTTTGAATCTGCCAGCATCGAGATGGATCTCCGCTATCGTATTGTGAAACTTCAAAACTCATCACCATGTTGGACGGACGGTACTAATTGTTCTATATCGTCTGGAGACGATATCCTGGAACAATGGACTCTGTGAAAGGGAAGTTATCACACTCTGTAAATATTCGTCGTTAGGATTTTGGAACTTTTAACAGTTGAAATTAATAATATTATTTTGGATATTAACGG
Source organism: Timema bartmani (assembly GCA_902151455.1). Lineage (NCBI taxonomy): Eukaryota > Metazoa > Arthropoda > Insecta > Phasmatodea > Timematidae > Timema > Timema bartmani. Next base: position 58,325 of record CABFWB010001591.1, read on the forward strand.
GGTTATGTGATGATAGTATTGCTGTTGTGTAGTCATGTTAGATTCCTAAAGGAATTGATGAATCTACTATATTGTTTATTTGGTTTTCCATTGTATTCAAATAATTGTCTAAAGTAAATTGAATTGTTCGTTGTTTATTCTCAAACGTTCATCAATCTCAAATCAATAGTTTATCTTAGTTCATGTTCGATTGATGACAATTCAAACAGTCCCGTGTGAGATATCATTAGGTTTGATATGGGTAACTCACGTGTTATGTAACGTCATTTACAAAGTTTATTGTATATTTGTTTATAGTACTGATGTATTTTCTGTTAGTATAATGTTAGATTCATTCATGACATTAACAGTAAAACTGTGGGGCTTACTCTTTAAGTTAACTAGAGAAAGTCATTATGTTTATTCAGTCTGTATTGTTTGGACACTTTTGTATCCATTTATATTGGCTCATAAAGCCTTTTACAACTGATATTATTATTATTTAATTTGTTTATTCTGAAAGAGTTGAAACAGGCTCAAAATGGTAAAGATAATTATTATTTTTTCCAGTGATCAATGTTTTCCATTTTGCTACTAGGATGGTCAAGGCCACCTTATTTATTGTCTGCTGTTTTGATAAGATTAAATTGCTATTTACTTTTAATTCTCTCTGCGCTTGCTTTCTTATTTATTATTTCATGTCCATTAGATTATATCCTCTTTTCCTTGTAGTATTTTATAGTGGCCTATTACTACGAGGTAGATAGAGTGGGTGTAACAAACTGAACACAAGGTGAACTCTGTCAACTTAACACAAGGTGAGCTCTGTCGACTGAACACAAGGTGAACTCTGTCAACTTAACACAAGGTGAACTCTGTCCACTTAATACAAGGTGAACTCTGTCTACTTAACACAAGGTGAGCTCTGTCGACTGAACACAAGGTGAACTCTATCAACTTAACACAAGGTGAGACACTTGAACTGCATACACACATTACTCAGGATATATTAATACATTTAAAAGTGACATGGAATGTAATTGAGGACCCTTGTCTTAGCGTGCCAATGATCTCTCAGTGAGTTATCCAGGATTGTCCAGTGTTCAGAGTTATTTGTCTCCCACAGATTATGTCAGAGTTGGTTGGGTTCAATTCCCATGACCAGGTGCCATTTTCCAACTAACAACTACCGTTCCTCATACCCATCACCTGTACATTCATGGTGAGATACTAAAGCTGTGGAGATAAGGTTCCTCCAGTGATGTGTGACTAGACTATTTCTGTGCTGTGAAATACGTAATATATGTCTTTAGAACCATGGAAATTGATAAAAAAATAAGGAAAGATAAACTAATTAATTAAAAGGCATTTGAAGCTACGACAAGTCTAGCAGGTTGGTAGTGGAGAATATGTGGCTTGAATAAAAAACTGACCACAAGCAGGAAACAATAATGGATGTAAATTAAAGTAAAACCAATAAGTGTAAATTTAATAAAGAAATCCTATCTAAGGAAAGTGGTGAGTCTCCATTGCACAAATGTGACATCATCTTCCTTCCTTTCTTCTGTCTTCTAGAGTAGAAATGGTCACACACAAAATTAAAATACTACTTTTATACCCAAGAAGATGTCACCTTTGTGTATTAGATTACTACCACATTTTACCTGTTTACCTGGGTGGGCTTTATTCATTAAATTTACAATTAATTAGTATTTTTACTTATTTTTATCAATTTTCATAAAATTGTAAAATCACTTTAACCAATTCGTCATTGTTAATGTTTGTTTAAGTGTTTGATTAATAATTGCTAGGTTTGTTTTATAATTATATTTCTCTAAACCAATAGTAAACATCATAATATCTCTATAAGTAATTCAGATTCAAAATTTGAAAGAAAAGAAAAAATATATATAAAAAAAAAAATTTCACACCTCAAACATGAATTATTTTGGAACCCGTAATATCTTCTCTAATATGCTTAAGGATTGTAAGATGGTAAGGAGCTATTCCTAAATATAGTAATGTTTGTGCAGGGGGGCGACACGAGTATGGCGGAGCACCAGAAAACACTACAGCAGTTGGTTTACCAGTACGTGAGCCGATCTCTTTTCAAGGCTGACAGACTGTCACTGGCTCTACACCTGGTTCACACCATGCACAGCAAACATCTGCTGGAGAACGTAAGACAATGTTTGGTCACTACTGTAGTGGCACAACCACACTCGAATTATACAACAAGTATGTTTCAGGTTTTAATGTTAGATGTAGTATTTATGGATGTGGAAAAGGCAGAAATAAAGTTTGAAAAGCGATGGAGGAGGCTAGAGTGGAAAGCATGCATGAGGATAACAGGAGGTGTGTTAAGACGGAGAGTGGGAGGACAGAGTGGTTCCAAATAAAAAATTGAGTGAAGCACCATTACTATTTGTAATGTTAGTGGAAATGATCATGAACTAAGTGGCAGAAAAACTCGGGGAGGAAAGAATGGAAGCCATGTTTGTTGATGACTTGATGGTATGGTCATGTTATGAGGATGTTGGAGTACATGAGATAGTAGAGGAAGCAAGGGTGAGATGGTATGGGCATGTAATGAGGATGTTGGAGTACATGAGATAGTAGAGGAAGCAAGACTGAGATGGTATGGGCATGTAATGAGGATGTTGGAGTACATGAGATAGTAGAGGAAGCAAGACTTAGATGGTATGGGCATGTAATGAGGATGTTGGAGTACATGAGATAGTAGAGGAAGCAAGACTTAGATGGTATAGAGAAGGAGAGGATGCCAAAGAAAATGTTGGAAATGAAGTACGTAGGAAAAATACTGCAAGGGAGGCCAAGAAAGAGATGGGGGGAGCAGATAACAGAAAGTGTTCAAGTCAGGGGAGAAGAATAGAAGAAATTAAAGGAAGAAGAGTGGTGTAAGGATAGAATAAGATGGAGGCATGTTACTAAGCTGACCTAGCCACCAGCTAGAATAGTTGATGATGATGTCTTTTCATGAGAGTGATTGATAGATTTATGTCAACTTTGTTCTAAAACTGTGTGTCAATATAGTATTTATTGTTACAATATCATAATCAACTGTTTCCAGCTCGTGGTCGGGTCAGCTTAGTAAAATGCCTCCATCTTCCTCTATCCTTCCACCACTTTTCCTCCTTTAATTGCTACCATTCCTCTCCTTTCACTCATACATTTGCTTTTACCTGCTCCTACCATCTCTTTCTTGATCTTCCTTGCAGTCTTTTTATTTCATCCTCCAGCACCATCATTTTCCTTTGGGATCATTTTCTTTTTCATTCTCATTACATGTCTATACCCTCTCACCCTTAAATATTGTTGTTGACTGGATTGATAATGAGGGGGAGATCAAAGTTTGAAACCCAGTCGAGTGTTTGAGATGTATTTTACTAAAGGGTTCCCCACTCTGCCTCCAGATGAATGCGGGTACAATTCCTGTAAATTCAACTTTCCTCATCTCTAACGCATTAAAGTAATTAGTTCACATGCATACAGCCCAAACTCCTAGTAAGACATAAAATTAAAAAAATTAAACAGAACTGGAAAGACATCTGTTTATTGGAGTGTTGAAATTGAACCAATCAAAGATCCAACCTTGTCACATGGTCTGGAACAGAACTCTTAAACTTGGGTTGGAAATATTTCAATATCCTCTGTGGTCCTAGTTACTAAACTTACCTTTGACATGTTATGTGTGATATATTGTGCACAGGAGTGGCAGGTGTTGACGGGCCAGGCCATGGCGGATGTCAAGGTGGATACCAGCAAGATCTCACAGAGCGTCCCTGGTTGGCTGTCCGAGGAGAGAGCATTTGATGTGTTTGTGCTCAAGGTCAGAACACTTCTGCATGGTCTATGACGTTACGCCGATGATAAGGAGATCAAGGTTCAAATCTCTGTCAGGCGGACTGACGGTGGTTTTTAATAAATGATTTTCCACTCTCTACATGCAAATGTGGGTACATTTCCTATAAATATAGCCTTCCTAATCCCTAAAACCATTAGTGTAATTAGTACATAAGCATATAACCTGAACAGGTAGTAAGATGTGGTGATAACAAAAACCTTCCACTTTAAATTCTAGTACACAGAATAATGTTGTGATAGAAAGTTGGCTTCATAGCTTCAATCCTCACCCAATATCACCTCTGACGGGACTGCAGGTCTTCTGGAGAAAAGATTTGGCTTCACTCTTTCTCTATCTTGAGTGTTGCCAAACCTTTCAGCTATAAACCAGTTCTCTTTTGTGTTTCCAGAGTGCTCTACCAGAACTGTACTCTCAGTTGAACCTGGACGACAAGACAACTTGGTCCAACTTCTCAACAGCCGGGGACTGCGAGGAACACTTCCCTGTCCAACTGTCCCACAAGTTGACTCCCTTTCAGAGAGTGTTGATAGTGCAGGCTCTCAGACCAGACAGACTTCACTCGAGCCTCCTTCACTTCACCGCTCACATCCTCGGTCAGTCGAGATACACTTGCTGTTATCTTCCTCTCACTTTGTGTGTCTGCTAGACCTCCTCCCATTCTGTGTGTCTGCTAGAACTTCTCCCACTCTGTGTGTCTGCTATACCTCCCCCACTCTGTGTGTCTGCTAGACCTCCTCCCACTATGTGTGTCTGCTAGACCTCCCACTTTGTGTGCCTGCTAGACCTCCTCCCACTCTCTGTGTCTGCTAGACCTCCTCCCACTCTCTGTGTCTGCTAGATCTCTTCCCAATCTGTGTGTCTGCTAGACCTCCTCCCACACTGTGTGTCTGCTAGACCTCATCCAACTCTGTGTGTCTGCTAGACCTCATCCAACTCTGTGTGTCTGCTAGACCTCCTCCCACTTTGTGTGCCTGCTAGACCTCCTCCCACTCTCTGTGTCTGCTAGATCTCTTCCCAATCTGTGTGTCTGCTAGACCTCCTCCCACTCTGTGTCTGCTAGACCTCCTCTCACTCTGTGTCTGATATTCTCCTTTCACTCTGTGTGTCTGCTAGACCTCCTCCCACTCTCTGTATGTCTGATATCCTCCTCCCACTCTCTGTGTCTGCTATCCTCCTTCCAGGTTATCATGAGACTAATAGAATGTTGTTGCTGCTAGGTCTCCAGGACTTGTCTCCTCCAACTTTGAGTCTGAAGCAGCTCATGGTTGAAACCTTGTCTTCTGAGCCTGTACTGCTGGTCATCTCTGCAGGGGCAGATCCCTCAGAAGAACTGAGGGCCTTGGCACACTCGATAGTTGGGGCTCAGCGATATCACGAGGTAATTGCCTTGTTAACATTACACATATTTTACAAAAACATTATGGAAGTATAATATAAATAGCAACTCACCATCACCATCACTATCATCATCATCAACTGTTTCCAGCCTGTGGGCATGTCAGTTTAGTAAATTTCCTCCATCTTCCTCTTCCCCCCTTTATTTACTTCTATTCTTCTCCTCTCAGTTGCACAGTTGATTTTCTCAGCTCATTACATTAATAAGCTACATTATTCTTCATCCGGTAGTGAGTTGTTGTTGTTGTTGTTGTTGTTGTTGTTGTTATTGTTATTATTATTATTATTATTATTATTATAATTATTAATTATTATAATTATTAATTATTATAATTATTAATTATTATAATTATTAATTATTATAATTATTAATTATTATAATTATTAATTATTATAATTATTAATTATTATAATTATTAATTATTATAATTATTAATTATTATAATTATTAATTATTATTATTAATTATTATTATTATTATTATTATTATTATCATCATCATCACCGCGTCTTACTACCCGTTCGGGTTATACGCACTTACGCTAATGTGCAATGGTAGGGTGATTGTGAGATGAAATGGGGGACCTACAGTTTAACGTGGGATCCGAACCACGGTGGAGGCCTGGCATTCCTCACATTCACAAGTTGTGATTAATACACATCTTGTCAGAGGTGAAGGAAGGGTTTGGCAATCAGATAAATCTGTGCCGGGACCGAGGATTGAACCCCGGACCCTCAGCACAGAAGTCTGACACCTTACCCCTAGACCNGGGGCTGGTTGTTGTGTTTGTCCTATCTTTAAGTTAGTTTATGTGTCATGTGCTGGTATAATCAGTCGGTTCAGAAAGGGAACATTAAATACCTCAAATAAAGTTAATGATATTCACTGCTAACCATGTTTGGTGGATGGAGAGAAGTAGCGCTAGTTTTGGAGGTCTACAAATGTAAGAACAAGGACTACATGGACAAGGCACGCTGATTCTCAGAGCGACTCGAACAGTGTACTTGGAAATTATTAATCACAACGGACGTATTTTCTGGTGTTCAGAAAATGTAATAAATTATATTATTAAAGTGTGTGTCACTATAATGTAAGAAAGTAGACGTGTATATATTGTAATCGCTCATAAAATGGTAAAACAAGAAACTTAAAAATGGATTAATAATTCAAGAATATAATTTGTGTACTTATGGGAAACCATTATTTCCAAAAACTTGCCCCCCCCCGCTACCCCCCCCCCCCTCCCAATTTGATGATGATAAATACTTCGATGTATGAAAGGAACGTTTCAGATTATTTCCAAACATGAGGCATGTAATTATGAAAGCCAATATCAGCGGGAGCCGTTTCATATTTTATTTGAAGTGAAATTCTGCATTACATGTTAACTAGAGGCTAGCCCGATCTCCGACAAACGCTGCAGATTAAGACCAGTTCTCTAGTAAGCTTCTTTCAGTGGCAGAATGGTTTGCCCTAAGGTGTCACTCCGTGTTGGGCTGTCCTGCTGATGATTGAGAGATCGAGGTTCAAATCCTGGTTACGTCTACTGAGGGTGGTTTATCCTAAATGATTTCCCACCCTCCTTCCACGCAAATACTGATAGACTACCTCTAAAATGCTCCCTTCCTCTTCCCTACCCCACTAGAGTAACTACGATATATGCCTACAGCCTGAACGGGTCAGGTAGTAAGACACTCTGATAAAAAGGCTCTCTAGTCTATGTTATCTGTAAGTGTGAGAAAGAGCTCCGAAAGGACAAACAGACAGTGCATGTATTGGTAATGTCCGCAGGTGGCGATGGGTCAGAGCCAGGCGGATGCAGCCCTGGAGCTGATTACGTCCGCAGCTCATTCTGGCGAGTGGGTGTGTCTAAAGAACATCCACCTAATGACTGCTTGGCTGCCCTCCTTGGAGAAGGAACTCAGGGCCCTCGACCTTCACGACGACTTCAGACTATGGCTCACCACAGAGGCACATCCCCGCTTTCCAGGGATCTTGGCCGAGAGCTGCCTCAAGGTCACCTACGAGGTTAGACAATATTCAAACAAAACTCGACAAATCATAGTTCAAATATGTTTTGTTAATGTTATTGTTTTATGCTAAAAAAATTATAGTTGAGGTCAAGCCCACTATTTAACTAATCCAAAGCTCGAATTTGAAACTTGGGAAAAAATTATGAACACTAAAATAAAATAGAAATTTAATGGAATATTAGAAAATATAAATATTAACTAAATGCTAACATTCTTTACAACATTCATACATTCGGTTAAGTGTTAAATTACTGGTCTGGTGTCTGGTTGTTAAGTTCGTCCAATAATTATAATTGATTTTGAACCACCATTAAAGCAGTATTAAAGTTCTAAAACAATTTTTTTTTTAATTCAATGATTTGAGTCTCGAGCCCTCGAATACCTTGATCCTCAAATCTCCTTGATAATTTGAGGTATTCAAGGCTGTCATCCCTAAATAAATTATTATCTTGTGGCTATTTATTAACTTTATGAACTAAAGTTCCTTAGAAAATGTTTTATTGCACAGTTGACTACAATATTTAATTCTTAGTTAATAAATAACATTATTATCACAACATGAAACTTAACAAGCCCCATTATTTCTTATGAATATTAATCTGTAATGGACATAACTCACAATGGAAATTAATGAACATAAATTGAAATTTTATCTTTCATTATTTTTATTTGCGAGTCTTTGTAATTGTCAAAACCATAATTTTTATTCAGAGCAAAGTCGAAGTTAATATTTTTTTTAAGCTTCGCACACCCATAATATTTGTCAATTTCATTAGTTATTAATTTAGAGTTAATCTCTGACTGTAACTTGAATACACTAACACTAATTACATTGTTTGTTTACAGTATTACTTTCTCTATAGCATTAAGAAATCAAAAGTTCATTGCCACAATAACAAAAGTATGCCACCCATCCTTATCTTGAGCTAGTTCTATCCAGTCCACAACTCACTACACCCTTTCACTATTTTGAACTATCTCTATCCAGTCCACCTCACCCCACTGTAATCTACGAGACTTTATTATCCCAACAATTTTGTGATTAGTACAGTGTATGTAACTCATCATTATGTAACATCCTCCACTCCCCAGTAGTCTCACCCCTCTTAGGCCCAAATCTCTTCCTTGCACCTTGGTTCAGCTCTTAACCCTAAATGTTTTTCGTGATGTAAGGTAAGAGACCACATTTCCCACTCAGAAAGAACAACCATTAAAACTATTTTTTTTATATTGTCAGTTTTATGTTCTTGGACAGCAGGCGAGATGTTAACAATGTACTGACCGAGTGACAGCATGCATTTCCGGGCTGTATTGTTTTCCTATTTTTCAATCTAATATCGTTATTGCTAGTTAAAATTGTTCCTAAATATTTGAATTCTTTAACCCTATCAAATGATATGTTGCTCGAAGTAATCTCTAAATTATCAACCCCATTCAGTGTTCTTTCTGTGTTTACATAGTTAATCTTTTCAACGTTCACTTCTAAACCTATTTCTTTACTAGCCTTTAATTACTGTAAGTAATAAGTTAATAATTCATAGGAAAGATTTGTACTTATTAAAGTGTTCATAATGAAAGAGGAACACAATTCACACTTTACACTGTTGTCACTATTATATTAAATGTGCTGTGTCTGTACAGGCCCCTCAAGGAGTCAAGAAGAACATGCTACGCACTTACACAGCATGGGGCCCTGACCTAGTCCCCAGTGCTCCCCTGCACGCCCGCGCACTCTTTGCCCTGGCCTGGTTCCACGCTGTGGTTCAAGAGCGCCGAACATTTGTACCCCAAGGCTGGGCCAAGTTTTACGAGTTCAGCGATGCGGACCTCCGAGTGTCCATGGATATCCTGGGTCAGTTGTTCCGCGCAGGACCTGCTAGAGTCCCTTGGGAGTTTGTGCATGGCCTGTACGAGGGGGCCATCTATGGTGGACATGTCGACAACCTGCATGACCTTAATGTGATTGGGTCTTACCTGCGAGAGTTCTTCAACCCTGCAGTTCTGGAGCAAGGCAGTCAACCTCTGGGCTTGAGCTTCCATATTCCATCCTCCGCCAGCTACAAGGTGCAGTTACTTGCTGTTCTACCTCCTAGTCCTCATCTAGCACTCTTACCAGCCTCTGGCCAGGTCATCTTCCTCTATCACTCCACCATCTTCCTCTCTCTGCTAGTAGATTTCTCTCATGTACTGGATAACTAAGATGCTACCAGCCAAAGTACAATACCAAATGTTCAACTATTTGTACCCCCAGGACTACATCAGCACCATACAGCAACTCTCAGACACTGACAAGCCAGAGTACTTTGGGCTGCCAGCCAACGTCGAGCGCTCGTTACAAAGAACAACTAGTCGGGAAGTCATCAGCCAGCTCAACAGTAACTATTATCAGTCAAGTTATTGGCTCTCTTGCGAAATGCGTGATGTGATATCCTTATCAACATTTTTAAAAAAATTACAAATTAATGTTATGGTAAATCTACTTTTACAGCACTAACTAGGCCTGTGGAGGGCGTCACCAAGTTTGACAGAGAGGAGTGGCAACTGCGGCTGGCTCCCGTTCTGAACCTTTGGAAAAAATTGAATCAGGTGAATTTTAAATATATATTCACTTTTTGAGGTGCGTTTTGCTATGTATGGAAGAAGATACAGGAGAGAGAGATGAAAACACATAAAAGTAAGCAAACACAATTCAGATTTTGCAATAATAATAATATGAACACAGTTCACACTTAACACTGCTGCCACTGGACAAAGAAATAGTGGCTGCCTCTTTAAGAACATTGATTGCTACAGCCCAATCCCTGGACCTAAGTTTTATTATACCGCAGCTCATCAGGAGGGAGTGTGGCAATGTACATTCTTCCATTCAATATAACACAATATAATGGTGGCCCATTCTAAACAGTTGCGCTAGTATTTTATTAAAGTGTTCAAAGTAATTGCTGTTTTGTTTCAGAGCTCAGATCTAATACAACTCAAGATCCCCGACTTGGTGGATAGCTCTGGGGCAAAAGGGCCCCTACCGGTGCCAGCATTCGTGTCAAAGGAGTTTCGAGGGGCGTTACAACTTGTCCAGCACTTGCACAAGTGTCTAGCGGCCATAAGCAAGGTGATACGAGGTAGCCATCTTCCCAGTGGAGATACTCTACTAGCGGCTGAGAGGCTCATGAGTCAACAGGTGACACTAATATATATAGTTGTGACAACAATCTTCAGCAAGGTGATACAAGGTAGCAGATGGCCGTTATTAGCGGGGAAGATAGGGAACATGTACTAGACACTAACCTAGGTTTCCATCCTGGCACAGGACCTCGCTTGGTTCTTTAAGCCATTATTACCTTGACTATCATTTGACTGGACAATATAAACCACTATTTAATATCACCTCATAATGCTGTTATACACAAGTCTAGGCAAGCCTTGCTCGTCATGGTATGTTATGATGTGCACTCTTTGTAAAAATATGTAAAGGGGTTAAAGACTTGTATTATCAATTATCATTGTTATTTTATCATTATAATTGTCATTTTGATCACAGGTATCACTACACATCCAGGTAATAAACATGTGTACTAATTAGTAATGCGTTAGGTAAGGGGAAAGGTTGAATTTTATAGGAAGTATACACGCATTTGCATGGAGTTAGAGTGGAAAACCATTTAGGAGGGAAAACCCTTCAATGCAGCAAACGGGATTTGACCATCAAAATGGGTATCATAACATTATTATAACTATTATTGTTCCAGATGAAAGAAAATAAAACAATGCCGAGCATAAAACTTAATTGAAGGGCTTGCCTGTGGGAGGTTTGAACAAACAATAAATATATATTGAAAGAGCATTCTCATGTTTAGTTAACTTTATATTTGTCATATTCCTTCCCTGGAGAGACAGGTGATAGTTCTTGTTAATGAAACAGACCCCGGAGCAGTGGATGAGGCATTGGGAGGGCCCCACAGAGCCCCTGCTCTATCTACGCAGTGTGGTATCCCGAGCGCTTGCCGTACAGCGGTGGACCGCTAACGTGTCACAAGGAATGCTCTTGAAACTGTCCCTGGACCTTGCAGACTTGTTCCATCCTGACACCTTCTTGTGTGCGCTCAAACAGCAGACTGCCAGGTCAGACCATAACCTGATGTTAGAGTTAGTCTACAGCAGACTGCCAGGTCAGACCATAACCTGGGTGTTAGAGTTAGTCTACAGCAGACTGCCAGGTACAGACCATAACCTGGGTGTTAGAGTTAATCTACAGCAGACTGTCAGGTCAGATCATAACCTGGTGTTAGAGTTAGTCTACAGCAGACTGTCAGGTCAGATCATAACCTGATGTTAGAGTTAGTCTACAGCAGACTGTCAGGTCAGATCATAACCTGGGTGTGAGAGTTAGTCTACAGCAGACTGTCAGGTCAGACCATAACTTGGGTGTGAGAGTTAGTCTACAGCAGACTGTCAGGTCAGATCATAACCTATTGAAGGTAGAGGAAGTGTAGCCACATGTGCATGGAAGGAGAGTGTAAAACCACCTTAAGTACACCCAACCAGGATTTGAACCTCTATATCCTAGTCATTGGGAGTCCAGTCTATGGTGAGTGTGATACCTTAGACTATTTGGCCACTGAAGTGGGTATGTCATATTGAATTTGTTGCCTATCCTGCTTCGAGCGACAGACATGAACATGAAGCCTGATTCTCATCTCTTTATATTATTATTTGCCTTGTCTTGTTCTTTTTGTTAATTCACTTTTCTATTTTTCCATACTTTCTTTTCAATTAATTACAAAATGTTCACACATTTCAGTAGCTTTCATTGACTCACAGTTTGTCCCGACATATTGTAGAGTGTTTGTCTTGTTCCAGGGAGTACACCATTCCACTGGACGAGTTAGGTCTAACCTGTAGCTGGACCAAGAATGGAATGCCTGCAGCGCGTTTGCCTGTTACCTTGGCGGGCCTGCAGCTAGAAGGGGCCACTTTCAACAGTCTGCGCCTTACGCCCAACACAACAGACACTCCGAGTGTCTGCGCAGCACCAGGATGTACCGTTGCTTGGATGCCAAAGGTCGGTATATTCCAGCATCAAGTTGTGAAACATACAGTATTTTCTCTTAGAGATACCAGAGGATATAACATTCCCCAGTTTCATGTTGTTACCTTGGTTTTATTATTAATATGCTCATATTTACACTTATCCCTGTCCACTGCAACTATTTTCAAGTCTGGGTGGTAATTCAGATTTATATCTTGGACTATCTGGTTGATGTACGATACTGGAGTCTTGGTCATCCTCTGGCATTCCTTTCAGGTGTTTTACCTTCTATGGTATTTGCTAAGGATGGACTTTGTCCATTAAGATGCCCAATCCATCAATTTCTTCTTTATTTTATTTAAAAATAATATACAAACTGTATGATTTTTTTAAATATATGTTAGTTATGGCTGTATCTTGAAGAAAATCAGGTTTCATTCAGAACTTATCAGTAGGTTGTGTGTAACACACAACACAACTTTCGAAAAGAAGAAATCGAAAGAAACAATACAGAATGTGGAAAAAAGAAATTGGTAAATAACAATAGGATATGTAGATTGGACCATTAACTTTCACAGGAATTGAACGAATTGGCAGTGAATATATTATATATAATCCTTTTAAGGGAAACTTCTTATTTGCTATAAGAAATATAAAGTCATTTTTTGCTATTTTATGTCTTTATATTCAGTTAAGTGCGTAGTAAATTAATGTGCTTAAGTCTAGTTGTTGGGTTAAACCACTGGTAAGCATAATAATGACTATAAAAATATTCATATTCAAAATTTGGAATGCTTTGATATATTGTGAAGCATTTAAACTGAGTGTGTAGCAAGACGTGGTGCTCATAAATTAATTAAATATGTGGTGCTGTAGGAGAATAGAGAGGATAAAGGTAATTAGTGGTCTAATGAAGTAGTTACAAGAAGAGTAGCTTAAAATAGAAGCATTCTGCAGGTGATTCTATGAAGAAAGGTCATCTGGTAAGGTCACATGAGAAGTAATGGCTTATTGAATGAACGTCATACTTGGACAAGGCAACAGACTTGTCAAAAGAAAGAACACCTAATAATAGTAGTAATAATCAAATTTGAATATTTTTTAAAATCTCAACTCTTAGATTAGTTCTATCCTCGAATTTGTAGACCTAATCTCCTAAAATCACTCAAAGACAACTTCCTTATCCTTCTTGTTGAAAATTGTCTCTTGTTTGTGCAGGGCAGTGTCCCGGTGTACCAGCCTGAGGAAATGATATCCCTGCCTGTGTACTTCACTGCCGCCAGAGAGCACGTGTTGGTTAACCTGGATGTACCATGTGCAGGCAACCAGGACAAGTGGGTTCAGACTGGGACTGCATTCTTCCTGCACGCTTAGTCTCGACTGTTCACCAACTGCACCGGAGTGTTGAAATGTATTCATGGTTGTATTTACAAGCTACACCTTTTTGCTATCATATCTTAACATCACTCAATGCCAATGTGTTAGGTATGAGGAAGGTTCAATTTAAAGGAAGTGGTAAACCATTTAGAGAAAACCACCCTCAGTACACCCAACTGGTATTTGAACCCTGATCTCTCTGTCATTAGCAGTCCAGTCTATCGCGAGAGTGACGCGTCTGACCATTCGACCACCAAAGAGGGTTGCTACCATATTATTACTGTTACACTCACATATCAAAGTTTAATTATTTTTTTATAGTTGCAAATATTGAGAGTGGCACATTAGTTTCTACATATTGTGTTAAGAATGTTGTTTAGTGGCTTTCACAATTAGAGTGATTTGGGCCAAACTATAAAATGTAAGTGCCTTTATTCTAGTCATGTTTCCAAGAGAAACTCTTTTACCATTTTAAAATTTTGTTTTGTTTTTGTAAATGCACTTAGTCAAATATAATGTATTCCTATAAAAGACCACACATACTAGTGTGTGGATTGTTATCAGATATCTAGTCTTTTCAATATAAAATCCATCCAAATTGTGATAAATGGTTGGTTCTAGTCATAAGCTCAGATATAAACTAGTCCTGGTGAGCAGTGCACAGGGAGCATGTAGGGATGGATATGGGGTAATAGAGGAGTTTTATTTGTATGAGACAAGTCTCGCTACTACCACTGAGCACAATATTCACACATCTCTTCTATGCTGTCCTTTTACACACAATAAACTAAACTGCAGGTCAAACAATAGGTGCCACAAGGAACATCGATGGTCAATGATTTTCATCCATCATTATCAAAATCAACAGTTTCTAACCTGTGGTCAGATCCGTTTAGTAAAATGCTGCCCTCGTCTCATTATATCTTCTCTGCTGTCCTCTTTCGCCTCAACCACACTACCCAGATACTTCACACTCTTTAGTTCTTTCAAATCTACTCCATCCAGTTCTATCACCTTTCTTGGCCTTGTTCTCTGCCTTGTCATCACCATCATTTCACTTTACACCATACTAAATTTCATTCCACACTTTTTCACCTCCTCATTCCATTCCTGCAGCTACAACTTTATTCATCATCATTTCCATCACCAATACAAAGAGTAGTCACTCTTTTGTATTAACATCTGATATAGGTACTGATATATTTATATGTTAATTATAAAATATAAAATAGTTTTTTTATTTTATGTATATTTATGAAAATGATCTGTTTGAATTAATATTGAAGTTTCACCGTCATTAATTACAAATAGCTATCCCATCAATGGATTTGAAATAAAATCACTTATGGTATGTTTTTTGTTCTATAACATTGATGTTTTGAGACATTGTTAATTTCTTATCGATGTTGATCAATGTTTTTTTACTTGATGGCCACCCCTTTCACAATCCTAGTCACCGCTCTCCAATAGGACGGTCAACGACCTCTGACTTGTCCGCACATTGCACATGATGTTAAGGTGCATGTGTTACTAGCTGTACTTAGTAATTTAAAGAAAGATTCCATCCAAATTGTGATATATATGGTTAGTTATCTTGTAAGCTCGATTATAAAGTATCAAGTCATTAAAAACCCCATCTAAAGTGTGACACATGAGGAATTACCTTGACAATATAAAACTGACACAGTGATATGTTATTTATTGCACTATTTTCTTGTAATGTTATACATCTAATATGTCAAATAAATATACCTTAAAATATTTACATGTGACATTTATTTATCATATTTAAATTATGAGTTGATATGAATTAAAAATAATATATTAACATTGTGTTATATTTGGAAGACATTACAGGGAAGGTGGTTAGAAACATATAAAAGGAAATGAACACAATATGGCTTTTACAATTTTCACACTTTACACTGCTCCCATTGGACAAAGAGGTGATGGCTACCTCTTGAAGAAAATGGATGGTAAGTACCCAATACCACGACCTAAGTTTCATTATATCAGGACTCATCAGGAGGGAGTGTGTAACACGCAACACAACTTCCTAAAAGAAGAAACATAAAAGGGAGAAAAAAGGAAACACAAAAGGGAGGAAAAGGACACTTAGATAGAAACTTAAGTAAAAGGAAAAATATAAAGTAGGGCAAGGAGCACAAGGGAGGATGCATCCGGCGTGCTTTATAAACCATTTTGTCTGTGTCAGAGAAGACTTTAGATGAAACCTGACCATATGATTAAAGTTGTTCTGGCCACTGAAATGTGGCTGTCCCAAATTTCTGGCATTTATTAATAGAGACTGCATGCCTTGACAATGGTGCTCTGCCCCAACATTTGAGGAATGGAGGAGAAGTGTTTACAGGGAGTGCTTATGTCACAAAGAAAACACTCAAAGTGTACTTCTCTTCTCAAGCTGGGGCTACAGGGTGGCAAACTCAAGTTGTTTGGTAGGGAAGGTGGCACAATCAAGCAGTCGCATACCATACTAAAAAGTGGAAAAGGTAACCATCAAAATGTTTGGTGGGGCTTATGTTGTGATTTTGTTTTGAGGAGGGATGCTCAATTCATAGGCCTTGAGTTGATTCTCTGGGTCGTTTTAGATCAAGAGGTCTTTCCTTGATCCAGACAAAAAAATCTAGTGCATTGAATCGAATCTTGGGTATATCAATTCAATGATTCGTAAAACAATAAGTTACTTTAACCATATTTCAGATAAAATGGATGTGTGTAATCTAGACCGGTATAAAGCCGCAGTGCAAAAAAAGTGTGTGTGTGTATATAAAAATGGGCATAGGCATATATTTTTTTGAAAAGGGAAGAAAAAAAGTTTGAGCCCATTTAGTATCAGTAGCCTCTATTTTCCTTTTATGTTTAGTTTAATTAACTGGTGATATTTAATTAGGCATATTAGTGTTATTAGTAATGGACAGTGCTCCATTCATTTGCATGTATTTTGTTTGGGGACCATTTTTCTCTGCCACGCCCCATTGACCTAGTGGACGCTCGGCTTTAGGGATTGATTTCGTTTTCTCTGTCTATATGTGTTGTCCTTGTGATGGATATGTGACAGTCCCTTATCTATGCTCTCATCCCACCATTATTTATGAACCCAATATTTGAGTTATTATGAATAAACGAAACATGTAGCCAATGTAGACCATCTGAAAGGAATAAGTATAGAAATGCCACTCTAATGTTGGCAAGGAGAACCCATTGATCTCTATAATATAACTGGATGGACATACACAAACACATTGCCAAGGACTAAAGCGTGACGCTCAAGTTTATCGTCTGCTACACTGTAGGGCGACAGATTTAACGGTTTCTTTCAATGTTCTTGTGCGAAAACATGTCTCTGATGAATAAAAGTGTTTTTGTTTTAAAATAGTGAAGTATTATACCACACTATCCTGAAGAAACATTTATATTAAAGGATATACAATTCAATTCTACAGGTAATACTGTACAGATATGAATAAAATCTTTTAACATATTTAAATACCGTATGTAATTATCATCAATGTTGTTTACAGTCTGCCAAGACTACACTTATATTTAAAGTTGGTTATCAGCTTGTATATTGGTTTCAGAAACCATTTAATGTTTAAAGTTTGATAACTATAATGAAATAAGTTAGCTAAAAACTGTAACATTTTTTTGAAGTCTTACGTTCAAATGATAATTTAGGTTATAGGCTTGTAGGAAGTACGTATCTACTAAACCCTGAATTCAGTAAGAATCACAATCTGTAAGGGTTTATTTCGTGCCAGAATAGTATCATATATATTTATTGGTATGATATACGTCCATTTAGAACAGAAGTAACCATTTCCTTCTGGAAGGTCTTTTATCCTAACTAAACACAACTATAGTGTAAGATTCTGGTACGAAATAAAGCCTTACAAGCTAGCTTCTTTCAAACATCATCAATATATTAGGCTACATCAACTTATTCAAAGGAAAAAACTAACCAATTTCGAACTTTGTTATGCTCTTCAAAGTTTTTACCAACATATTTATTTCATTTAACTAGTCACACATTTATGTATCTAATATATTCAATCAAATTATTGAATGATGTCAAAATTCCACATTACCTTTTATGGGTGTAAGAAAGAAAGAGATACCCGAAAGTTTTTTTCTCTCTTAGACAATGTTATGTAGACCACAGCACGAAAATTTCAGTAGGATATGTCGATCAAGTTATATTATAGAGATCAATGGGAGAACCACATCGCTAGTGCTCGTGGGGTTAGAATCTGGATTAGTGCAGAAAACAAATAAATTCTAAACTAGACATTACACTTGGAACACAAAGCATTTTATATTGCGGATGGTTAATTAATCAATTCATAAAATCAAATTCAATCAAATGTAACTAGATCTATTTTTTTTATAAATAAACCACATGATGAAATGTAAAATCTAGCAAACTCCTTCTTTAAAATAAACTAAAAATTGCTAACAAAATAGTAATGGCGAATTTTACATAGACTTCACACTTCCTTTTCTCTGGACTTCACGTCCACGCATGCGCATTCCTCTGTGACGTCATTGCAAGCTTCTCCTAGCGATAGTGTCCGAAACTAGTTTATAAAATCAGATAGTTCTATAAGAGTGTCCACCCCATGGTATAGACAGGGTGCAGCCCAAGGTAAATTTTGCGGCCAGAAGGGATTGCTTTTTGGCGCCCCCTTACGTAACAGGGGACATAGGATAGTATGAAAATAATCCCCAAAACCAACAACTCTAAACCTAACGTAGCATGAGCAATTGAGCACGATAGAGGGAAAAATTCGGTGAGGACCATTCCAAATAACTTTTAAGGGCATCCAATTTTAAAAAATCGTTCGTGGAAGACCACTTCAAATAGTTCCAAGTGGTATCTAAATTTCGAAAAAGAAATCAAGTGAAGTGCATTCTAAATAGCTTTTAGGGCATTCCGAATTTCCAAAAAGTTTAAATATTGGCATTTGAGCTTAAAATATTTTCTTGAAACGTAGCTATGAGACTATTGTGGAGTAATATCATTTTGGCTTTAAATCCTTTGCGGATAAACATATCTTTGAAACTTAAATTTAAATATTATTGATTTACTTGCCACTTGGCGGTGTATTGTTTAATTATACTTGTTAAATGGACTCTTGACATCTTGCTGGTTTTTTCATTGCACCCAGATGGCGTTGTTTAGCTACAATTAATCTTCCTAGAAATTGGTTTTCTGGCCGCTAGAGTTTGCTAGCGTTTCCTTTATTAATGCCCCACGAGATGGATAGGCATATTGAATGCTTATTTAATATTGATTTCTTTCTATATGAGGTCACTTTTAATTCTTTGAATGTGTTACTTTCCCTAATAAGATTAAATCAATAAATTAGGGGCCGTATGTAATTTTTCTGTTGTCAAGTAATTGTAAATACCAAGAGTTAGTTCGCCTGTCATTAGATGACGCTACTAGTATTTTGCCACATTTAATAATTTTACTCTAGTTTTCTCTCTCTATTTTGCTTATTGTGACAACTATTTGTTGACTCACTTAGAAGGACTTCTGGCTTTACCTATAAGTTGTAACGTTTTAATAGCTAATGTAACTGAAAGAGTAAAAAGTTCACTCTATCCTTGGCATAAGGCCTATGATTATAACTTACTCCGAACTCTTCTCGAGCTTTTGTACTTAATTATTGTTCTCTTTATATCTAGTAAAAATGTTATCTCTTATTATCCTCTGTCTCTTATTTCCTTTGGGGAGGCTTAGGGCTGGGGGTTACAGTTTTGTTGTAGCAGCTGATTACTAGCGTCTAGTTAAAAATGTATCTGATAAATACTTTGTTAATATTAGTAAATTTATGTTTAATTGTTTTAGGTTTATTATTATTATTATTATTATTATTATTATTATTATTATTATTATTATTATTATTATTATTATTATTAAAACCGCGTCTTACTACCCTTTGGGTTGTACGCACTTACGCTAATATGTAATGGTAGGGTGATTGGGAGATGAAATGGTGGACATACAGTTTAACACGGGATCCGAACCACGGTGGAGGTCTGGCATTCTACACATTCACAAGATGTGATTAATACACGTCTTGTCAGAAATGAAGGAAGGATTTGGCAATCAAATAAATTTTACTTATTATTGTTAATGTTGTTTATTTAACCTAGTGCTTGAGTGGTAGTTCCAAATAGGTTTTTGTTATGTCTATACTTCTAAAAGAACAATTTTGAACTATGCTCTGGAATAAAGAATTATAAATTTTTTAAATAAAATTAGGGGTTAATGTTTATTTTCCCAAAATGGCTAGGATGTAATACTAGATCATTCAGTAGCATCTCGTGACCAAAATTCTTAGGTAAGCTTGGAAGGGGTGCCCCCAAGCTTAAAAGGGAGGTCCCGGATTTTTTTTTATGCTTCAAAGAGCTATTTGGAGTTTTTTTATGATAGTTGTGGCTTTGGTGGTCTTTCTGATCTGCGATTTACATTATTGTATTATTACTTATTATATACACATACTTGTAATATTTTGTTTGTTAGCTTTCACTGATATACACATCAAAACAAATGCACCGGGTACAATAAACTCCATAAAACTTTAAAGCCCTGTTCACACGACACAACTTCTTGTACAAAAAGTTGTTCAAAGCAGATTTTGTACATGTTTTGGTGCTCACACAACGCCATCTTCAGGTTGCAGCTTCTTGTACAACTTTATGTACAAGAAGTTGTGTCGTGTATAGCAGGCTTGAAGATGCGTAGGCGTTGGATCAGTACCTTGTCAATATTTATTTTTCCTTTCATGCCATACCATCACTCAATGTCTTGAAAGGGGAAGAGAGGGGTAGTAACTTCGATTCTAGTCGTCACCTTTCGGGCAAGAGAAGTCGTTGCTCGGCTGCTTGCATTTTTAACTGACATCCGCAGCTCTTCCCCTTCTCGCCCGTCCGAAATCTATGACGTCACAAATAAAAACTATACTAGCTACAGCAATGAGATGAAAGTCGGACAAATACTGACTTTCAACCACCACCAAATGGACTAGTGCACGTCTTGCATGCATGTTACGGTCACTGCCATGTATTGGATTTTTTTTTATTTCAAACCCACTAATGCTTGAATTACATTTAAATGATTACCAGGAGAATATTTTTGCAAACAATAAATAAAATGATTACATATCTTCAAACAAAGGCAAGCGGTGCTTGCCTTGCTTGCCCTGACGCGATGCCACTGAGATCATTATCGGTTGAAGTACCATAATATATGTTATAATTGTTTATTAGCTCATTAAATTGATTTTAAAAGGAGGCCTAGTTCTCTAGTGATAAACATTATTATATTTGTTTGTATAAATTCAAGATATTTCTAGCTACTGGAGAAAAGTATTACCTGGACTTATTGTTTTCCGTAAAGAAGAATTTTGGTGAGCCCAGCCCAATTCATTTATGATCGTCTTGCATCATTTAGAACTTTTGATTTAACTAAATTAAAGCATATTCTGTGAGCTATCTAAAGCGACATATTTAAATGATAGATTCTCAAGATGTGTTACATAGCAATAGAAGAATAAACCATTTTGATTGTGTGAGAACATTTTTGATATATTTACATTAAGAAAATTCCAATATTCAACTTCGAACTAATTCAATAGTATTATTTTAAACAATAGTATAGATTTTCTAACTTATGAATAATTTTTATACTTCAATCTTTCTGTGTAACTTAAAATTTACTATTTTTCTTTATCTATATTGTATTTTAAAATAGGTAATGAAGATTTAATTTAAGTATTATTCTGTTATTTACCAAGAACTATTTAGGTAGGTTTTTTTTGTTGGAATGATAATATTGAATAATAATCATAATTAATGTTAATTTGGGCTGTTCTTATTTTTCTTTGTACGGTGCATTCCTAGCCCTTTTGCTGCGTTAATCGGATATATCCGATCTTAACATTATAGCCATTGACTGCGGAAATCAACTTTACCCCACGACGTGTAAACTTTATCTACCCTTGATGCAACAGTCGGAAATAGACACCAGAGTGTTAGAACGCTGAATTTTTCATACTAGCATGCACGTGTGCCTCTGAGATCTGGTTTTTAATTTCGAGAACTGTCAGTTACCAGCTGCTAAATCATAACAGTAGTAACGCTTGTTTACTTCCGCATTTAATTACTTTTAGCACACGTGCAATATTTATGTGGTGGAAAACATTGTTGAGGGATTAATGGATTGCTATTTTATTTTTGTTCTTGGCCTATTTACTATCTTGAAATAATGCCTAGGACAAATATATGATTTTATAGACTACACTACACTGAGAAAAGCAGCAATGTATCACAAAATTGTTCAAGTTGTGTTGATGTAACCTAATTTTCAAAAAATTTCTTTTTATTACATTTGGCTCATATTAGGCCTGTCAAATCCTTATTTAGCCATTAGTTTGACACTATTGTGGGTTGTAAGTAAAATAAAGAATGGTTCTGATAGCAGAATAACATTGCATTTTGGTCAAATGTGACATAAATAACATATGGCGTATAAAATTTTATCGATATAAAATATATATTATTATGCGATTTATAGACAACGTGGTGCTAAATTTCATATTTAAAATGCATTACTAGTTGAAAATCACATTATTTAATCAAAATCATGATCATCATGCAAATTTTCAGATTTTGAGTTTTTGACCTATAATTAGCATTTATGAAGATTAGAAGTAAAAATTAAATACGCAGCAAAAGGGCTAGTTACTAAGGCATATACAAATAGTTATTGCATGATTGTGTGGGACTACCTTTCATATCATCTTACTAAACTTGAGTTTTGAACATCCAGTGGGCCTGAGAAAAGGAGTCAATGTGACAACGCTGAGCTAGGTTAAATGTTTAAATTTTTTTTCTTAGGTTATTTAAAGCTTAAGTGGGGTGCCCACAGAAAAATATAATTAACTATTATAATTATATAGTACTACCCGCTTCAGTGGTCCAATGGTCTAAGAGTTCTTTCACATGATACTGTTTATGCCATATGAGTTTTCATCAATTGTTTCAATATTGTGACTTGAACTAATATATTGTATAAAAATGTCGAAGTTTTATATCTTATAATAAATATCGCTCCTTACTCTCGACTTTAGAATGTTTTCTAAAATGATTAATCATATTTGTTAAGTTCTTAGCTCGAGTTCTATTCGAGAACTTTTTTTTCTTTTATCTTTCATGTAGAACACTGAACACCTTCAAAGTTTTAAGGTCATATTATGTGTGAAGCCGTACCATATTCGGGCTGACACAGTATTTAATTTTTAAATTACTCCACCAACGAAATCAATACATCGGTGTTAATTTCACTCGCCATTATTACTTTGACTATCCACCACTGAATTATTACAATAATAAGACAAACACAGAGGCTGCCGGACGACTGTTTAGTTAGGAGTTAGGCGCGTAGTTCTACAAATGTAATAATGGCAAGCACTTTCTGTGATGTAGGGCTGTTAATGATGACCCTCAGAACATATTCGCATTTCTCGATGGACTATTTACTATTAATTGTGGTATGTTATAACACCATGCTCCAAGATGTCAAGGTGTGTAGTGCCGCACGCCTAACTCCTATTGTACACGCATGCTTGAACAGTTGTGCTCTCTCGGCGCTGTACGCTGAGACTTTGAACACAATTTAATGGTACTAGCATAGTTTTCCGAATGTAGGTTTATAAGGATTTTGTATTACTTTTGGTTCAAACAAGCTATATGTGCATTTTGGATAGTAAGTTTCCGAACACCTGTATGTATACAGTCCACTTTTATTTCAATTGTTGATGGCTGCAATATTCAATATTTTATTTCTTTAGTTTCTAACCTGTCATCATCTTTCTTGCCACTCTTCTTGTTAAGCCACGTCTAAATACTCCATATTCGTAAACCGTCCCTACTACCAGAATTCTCCTAGTATAAGCTTGCTATCTTATAGGATAAATGGAGGGTACAATGAAACACGAAACACGAATCCAAGTTTGAATAATTTCACAAATTTAGAATTGTAACCACATGGCCTAAATTGGGATGCGTGTTTGTATAATATTGTAGTGTTCTGGATTATGAATGACAAAACTAGTATTACATGGTGTTATTGTACCGTGGCTACAAACTATCTTCGCCACCAACTTCCGCCACCTAAAAAAGGTGTATACACACTTACCCCCATTTTAACGGGAAATCAGCGCCTTGTATGGATCCTCCACGCATTATGATTAGCTAGTAAACAAATAGAATAGAGGCGCTGACCACATAAACAAAGTGTTAGCATTCCAGAGGGGGAAACCAGGCCAGGCGGCAGAATAAAGAGTGGTGTGTCCTGGGGCTGATTTGTCACCATCGAGTCTAGGGGATCACTCTGCCCGTTTTGGGGGCTACGCTGGTTAGGGCGCTGGCACATCAGTACTTGTATTTGAGGGCTGCCACTCGAGCCCAGGGTACCAGGGTTTGGGAACCATGTAGGATCACCTAAAGGTCAGGCAGGCATTCGGCATCACATTTGTAATAAACATAGTAGTAATGTACTGATAAAACCATAAAATTCGAGTCTAACATCAATCACGAACCCACACAATCATATATCCACTCACCCTCCATATCCTCAGCCATAACACATACTGACAAGATCTAGGCCCACAGCACATAACGCAAAAGGGGGTGGAGACAGTATGAATGGATAAATG
Source organism: Timema bartmani (assembly GCA_902151455.1). NCBI lineage: Eukaryota > Metazoa > Arthropoda > Insecta > Phasmatodea > Timematidae > Timema > Timema bartmani. The sequence goes on from CABFWB010001591.1 coordinate 82,767, forward strand.
GGTGTTTTATAAAGTATTTTAATTTATTGTAGTAATTTAATATATTCTATTTATTAGGTAATATATTTATGATTTAATTTAATTTCACTAATAATGTAAGTGAGATAAAAATTAATTTATTATAAATTAATAATAATATGCAAAAATATCAACATCTATTTAGGAGAGTTCTCTAAATAATAACCTCATTGTTATCCATTGTAACCGACATTAACTATCGGAGTCAAAATTGTTATGGAAACTCGAAATTTATGTTCTAAAATGAAATCGAATGACAAGTTAAACCATCATTAGAGTATCATGTTGAGAGCTACGTTTTCTAAATCTATTCAGTCTTCCTTCAGGGGGTTATCACTACTAAGGAAGAAATCACAGTCAGCAACTAATTATTCATGCAATAATCCCAGTTTGGTTGGAAGGGATATTATCAATCCTTGTAACTTGACAATAGCAGTTAAGTATTTCAATTAACTACTCAGCTTGAGTAACTTGATGAAAGAGTGTATCAGCTTTGTTAGATTACACTAGTTGTGTAATTATTTACTATGTTTTCTGTTACAGACTGAGTGTAGCTAGGCCCTGTTTTAGTTAAACCATTTGCATTTCATCTGTCACTCCGTTTATTCATAGATTACTGCCAAATTTAAGCTTTGACATATATTGAGAGACTAACGTCCTAAATCACGTGAACAACGTGTATGCTATGATTTGAAAAGTACCCTTTATCACTGATCTCCAACTTCACAATTCAACTTACTCTGGGAGACCTTGACCTTAAAACTAGTCGTATGAATCCGTAGAGTAGCAAGGAGAGCAGGCGAGGGGTGCGCCATTGACTATCTACTCATTTTAAATTTGGTAGAAACACTGATCTCTCTTGCGTGCTCTATGGAATATCTGGGTGAGGTCAAAGTGTCTATACGATGGAAGCAAGAGTCACACACATTATATAATTGTATAAAATGAAAATATACATTTTAATACCATTTACATAAATGGTACTATATTATTTAAATTCCAGGAATTAAAGGCCTTGATATGGACAGCTATTGATTTGAAAACCATTAATCACGCTGAGGGGTACAGGTGTTCGCATCTTCTAGATGATCGTTCTGTCGTGGTTCTATTTGCACATCCAAATGCCAGAATGCAAACCACATTGAACAATGCTATTCAGAAACTGGGTGCTACCATTACTACTATTGTGGATCTCAACTGGGAAAGTAAACAGTGCACAGAAGAACTCGGACGGTACATAAAAAATTATTGGTATCTTCTTTACGCATTGCAAAATTAAATATTTACAATTTTTCTTTCATTCATTCATCTAAATTGTTTTTGTGTTCTTTAATAATTGAGTTATTCAATCAAACATAACCTATAATTCCTGTTATACTTGAATGTTTATATTAACATTAAATATAGTTTGATTACATGTAGGCCACAGGGTCTACAATTGTCATTTTTTTAAAGTAATATTATTATTATATGTTGAATTTATGACTCAAGTAGTCCAATTGCTTTGTTCATCTGGTAGTACGTCATTTCCGCCTTCATCTTTACTCTTGTACATGGCGTCAGTGAGGTTACAACGTAGCCTACTTTATTCTGCACCATTTAACAATGTTATACCATGAATAATTAAATATTAACATATTTAAGTTAGTACGTACGGTTTATCATCCTAAACCTTAACAGGTTATGGGCCCAGTAGTGCTGATCAATGTGTTAGTGAATAAAGTACAATGTTAAAATGATTTGCACGTTGTGAACGGACACGCCAGCACGCGAGAGACGCCATTTTTCGATAAAGTCTTTTTTCTTTGTGAGTGATCGGAGATTTTCACTGTAGCGGATTTGTTTTTCTGTGAAAAGAGCATAAAGGTTACTTACAAAGATGGATAAAGTCAAGAATTTCCACATTCAGAAATTTGATGGTAATAATTTCCAACTCTGGAAATATCAAATGGAGATAATATTGCGTGCGGAGAAAATCATGGATATCATAAATGGCAAGAAACAA